>SRPP01000162.1:0-48163 GCA_018360055.1 Claviceps monticola
TGGCATCCCCGTGTAATGCCTGCATCCTGCCTTTCTTAGCAGGCTGTACAACCAATTTGGGGGGAGACAGACGTTAACCTACAGCTAACGGTAACACAGGTATCCAATCTCCGCTGGCACCTGCCATTCATTTGGTTGTCGATTTTGACTTCGCCGCGAATTTCAAGATGTTCCTGCAAATGAGGATGTAGCCTGATCTCCTCAAGTAGTACTCTCAAGGGTTCAATCACGACTTTGTCCTGCCGAGCCACGAGGCTCATCTCGCTGGCAATGGGATTGAGACTATTGCCAAGCCCCTGCAGAAAACTGCGTGTTGTCGTTGTTGGGCTTGAAGTGAACGTGTGATCACTTGGAAGCCTGTCACGGATTTCCTTTTGTTTCTCTGGGAAGCCTATCCACGGCTGTATGAATTGCGGGTACCTTCTTTCGCTTGGGTCCGCTACGGGGCCTGCTGTGGCCTCGACGACATTGGTCGTCATGTTGAAATTCTTCTCAGCCATATGGCACTCTTTGAGATATTCGCCCGTTTTGTTGGGCTTGAAGTGAACGTGTCATCACTTAGAAGCATGTCAAGGATTTCCTTTTGTTTCTCTGGGAAGCCTATCTACGACTGTATGATCCCAACCTCACTGCGATATATCACAGACACAACATACGTTGAAGGTACACAATGCGACTCAGTCTTGGTCGATGGTAGGTCGAGTGTTGAATTGGTCAGCGAAGCGTATTTGGCAAGACATGGTCTCCCAGCCGTTCAGCTCAACGAAAAGAGATTCATCCAAATGGTCAAGGACCACGACCCCTTTATTGTCGAGTACATACCATCTTTCCATTCCCAAATCCGACGCCAAGAACGAGGCTGATGCCGATGGCAAGCTTCATCTTAGTGCTGTTTTGTTTGTCAGCTACTCGCTTTCACGATACAGGCCATGGAAGCTCCCGAAACAACTTCTGACTGGCTGGCTCGTACCGGAAGCTCCCCAAATGGAAACACGAGCTTGTGAGGGAGGAAGAAGTCGACAATGAGGAGGAAGCCTGTGACTCCGGACCAGACAGACGAACAAGGCAAAATTGAGGGATGTATAAGCGTCGAGCGAGCAGACAGTAGGTACAGGATGCAGGGCGACGTTGTCAATCGGCCATACTGCACGCATGTTCGGGGGTTGGCCTTTGGCATCCCCCTGGATAAGAATTGTTCAAACGTCAAAGATCACGATAGCAAGCACATCGACCGACAAGACTTTCTCGCCTTATGCGAGAGCAATTGGTAGGCAAGGACGTCCGCCCATGCTAATTGCAAGCCCATCAACGACTTCAGGGCACATCGGGCATCTTTTAAATATTCGCCTACTGTCGCATAACTACACACTTGTGACAAAGGCCGTCGAGTTGTGCGATGGTGCACCTACCTTCGAGATTCATAGGGTCGTTCCATTCCTGCCTGTCCTGGTCGCATTACTCTGAAGGGGCTTTTCCGTGGTGAGGCATGCGACTATGCCGCCTTCAGACACTTCCTGTTCCTGTCGTCCGCCGGGAAACCTGTCTTGGAAGCTTTATTCGAGGTCGACAACTCGGTTGTGAGTCAAGTGCTCGCCACGCTTTCGCAGCTTCATCAACACCGAGTCATGCACCGCGACGCCGCGCCACGTAATATGCTCCACGATGCCCGCACCGGCAAATACATGGTCATCGATTTGGAGCTGTAGGAGCCGATTGATGGAGGAGTACCTGAGGCCGTGGATGTCCATATACAAAAGGGAAAGAGAAAGTGGGAGAATGATAGGGAAAGCTAGCCATTTGCCACAGAGAGTAAATCGTTATTTGCAAGTTTGTCTTCGTCGATTCGAGCATGTTGACATCGTTGGATTAGATGCTGGTTTACAGGGAATGAACGAAATTGCATGCTATTCCCTGGCCACCATATTTTTGTACTTCAGCGCACCACTCAGCATTGAGTGAACTGCGAAAGAATAAACCTTGTTGCGCTCTAAACGAAGTCGGTGTTTTACAATACCACAGGCGTGTTTTGTAGTATTTTGGGTTCATGAAATGACAAAACATATACCCAAACAGAACCATTTAAGTCGATCGTACTGTTGCCGGGACTGGAGACGAAAGGCGCATACATAGTATAGATTGCCTATCAATGCAAAGATCCCAAGGGGCATTCCTCCACACTTTGTTTCTATGTGGAGGACGCAGAACCATCGATCCGATGGTTCTCCCTCCATACGAGTTGTGGTCTCGCCATGGTGAACAACAATGCTTGAGAATGAGGGAGGACCTTTGTGCACCATCCGAAGCGTGCCACCCAAGATTCGAGCAGAATATATGGCGACGAAACACCTTGTCAAACAAAGTCTTCTTCGGACTCTTGTTCCATTATTCATACTTCATCTCGCAAGAGATTCACCCAAGTCTTGTGGCGGATGGCCGTGAAGAGAAAAGTGGGAAGTACTATGCCGTAGTAGATGGACGAATGGGTGCCACGTCATGGACCTGCGATAGATGTACGAGCTGTGCAAGCTTAGCATTGGTCTTCTCTAATGAATATCATGAATGGGCTAAAATAGTCGAGAATGGAAGGGCTTCATACGAAAGTAGGCACATCCACAAACGTTACATATTCACTACGGGCACACACACACACGCGCACAGTGCGAATGTGTTGCAAACGTAGTCTGGAGATTTCATTGGAACTTGATTCAGAAAATAACGCCGTACGTAACGCCATACCATGTCATGGTCCAGCCGAGAAATCCATCCACCAACCAGTCGATCATGTCGGCCGCAAGCCAGATCATATCTCAAAGACACGACCATCCCAGACTTGTGGCCCATCTTTGCCCTCTCCATAACTCTGACGAGAGTCGAACTGCTCAGCGAAGACGGATGGTCCGCGTGTAGGGCGAGACGAGGATCCGAGAGATGGGGAAGACCAGAGCAGGGGAGAGGGACTAACGAGTGACAGAATGACTAAAAGATAGATAGATAGATAGATAGAAAAGATGATAGAAAGATGTAAAATGGAAAGAAAACATGAATTAAAAAGTATAAGAGAGACACACGTCCTCCCGGCCGAAAACAAATGACATGGCAAATAAGCAGACCAAGCATTCATACAAGTCGAAGCAACGAGGCAAAGACCCTTGTCATCACATTCAAGAGCGGCCGAGGTATCGCAATAGCAAAACAAGAACAATTGTAATCTGGGTAACGCAGCGCTGATGGCAGACAGCAAACTTAAAAAAAAGCCCCATATATCGAGTCTTCAATGACAAACGTAGAGGACCAGAAAGCAGAAACTGAGAAAAGAAGGGGAGGCAAATAGAGCAAAGGTGTGGACCATGGAATATAAGAAGAAGAAGGTACTAACTGAAACAGGAAATCATAACAAGAAATCGATTTGCCCTCCCCTCCATCGAAATCATGTAGAGAAATGTAAGAAGTCGAGTCTCCGTGACTTGTCTCCGTTATCTAGCGCCTCCCACGTCCCAGGCCGGCATTCCTGCCAACCGGTCAAGTCAAAAGCACATCTGTAAAGCATGACTCGCAGCGTTCCAAATTGAGTACACGCGTGCGACAACGAAAGGAAAAGAACAATTTGTCTAGGGGTGCCCATGCCCATATCCACACCTAGTCGAGCTGGAAGCAATGAGCGACTACCGAGGTAGCGCGGATATATGTCTTGAGCTGAGTTCCACCGCCAATATATGCATCTCTGCCTGCGAGTGCGCTGCGCTGCGCGCTGGGTTGTGGAGAAACGCATGCCACTAGCTGAGATCCATGTCATACTCGTCTTCTTCCTTGAACTGGCCGCTGCCGTCATCATCATGGTCATTCCAGAAATGGGTAGCATCGTTCATGTCGCCCGACATCCCAACATGGTTGACACTCTCGTCTGGCGTGAGACCAATAGAATCGAGATTAGCGGCCATACCGTTGACCGATTCGCCGCGATAGTCTGTGTGGACGGGTACGCGAAGTCCGGATCCAGCGGTCCGTGAGTAAGAGAACGTTCCCGAATCGCATCGAGAAATGGCTTCCATCAGTTCCGTCTGCATACGTCGCTCGTCGTCGGTGAGCTCAAAGGGAAAGTGGCCACCGAGCTCGGCAATAGTATTCATCAACTCCTCTTGCTGTTGTAGTTTGAGGTGGAGCATCCACATCAGATCGCGCGTCCAGCTGACGGCTCCATTGAGGATGTCGCCCTTGTTGGGACCCTTGTCCTTGTCCTCAATAGGCAGACCGGTCGTGATGTTGCCAACATTGCCGCCGGCCGCCCGGCGAGCGCCAGGTCCGGCCAGGCCTGATGTGGCTTGTGATGGGCTCGAGATACCAGTGAGTGTGGGGGAGAGGGGTGTGCCGTTTTGGATCAATTTGCGGACCTTTTCGTCTTCCAAGCGATGACCAGGCACCAGTTTACTGAGGTCTTGAATTCTCTCGTTGATATTATCACGACGGCGACGCTCCACGAGATTGTGCGACTCACGCCGTCTCTTGCGCTTGATTTCCTGCTGCGTTGGAATACCGCCAGGTGCCACGCCCAGCTTGGTGGGCATCGAAGTACCGCCTTTGAGTATGACTTCATTCATGGGCGGCAAGCCTTGACGCATTGGCGAGAAGGCCGAATTGTAAGACGCCGGAATGCTTCCGCCCGGAGTATTATTCCACTGACCAGATGGCGACTTCTCATGACTGCCCGATGGTCGCATGGCTTGCTGTCCAAATCCGGGCGAGTCCTGGTTGCCAATGGGCATGCCGTGAATGCTGTTGGTATTAGGTGTCATTGGGCTGCGGTTATTGGAGGTCTTGCGCTGCATCTGCTGAGACATGCGGGATCTAGCCTTGAGATAATTGGGGTCATTCCCGTCATTGCCCATGTCTGCTGCAGCCAAGGGGGAGCCAGAGTAAGACAAGGGTGATTGCAATGAGCCACCGAGGGACTGATTAGTCTGCATTTGATGATACTGAGCGGAGAAACCAGCGGCAAAGGGGCTATGGAGTAGATCGCCATCCGCAGCGTGAGAGTAGCTACTCATTTGGGCAGGATCGGTTTGCAACGCGGACCCTCGATGTGATGACTGATAAGCGGGTGCATGGAAATCCATAGTCATGCCATAGCCTTGGTCATGACCGTGAATGCCCGACTGACCGTCGGACAAGGGGATCAGACCATCTAGCAGTTCATCGTCCCCAATACCGGCATTACCGCTGGAGTATCCGTTCGTGGGGTTGCCAGAGGAGGCGTGAAAGTTGTTTCCGTTGGCATATGTGGGCGAATATCCGCCGTGCATGACAGGGTCATGGGGATCGATGTCTCCCATGTTGGACGCGGAGCCAAAAGGGAGGAACGTGTGCTGCGCCATAGTGTAAAAGTTGAGCTTCTGGAGCTCTCCCAAAGTTAGAGATGCCAGTTTTGCGGTTTGCGAAGGAGGAGGTGACGGCACCGTCAGAAGTAGCTCGTTTCGTGTACGCCCAGAGGCGGCTCGATTGCGTGATCGCTGATGGTGCGAAAGATAGAACGTATGGTTTCTTTCCTCACAGGCGCTCGTATATACCTCGTTCACTATCGTGTAGAACCAACAGAACTTTGGTCAGTCTACGTCTTTTGAGTGCAGCGCCGCCATAGAATGCAGCGCTGATCACGCGCAGAAGAAGGGAAGTAATTGAGGCCAATTGTTGCGTGCTGCGCAGAGCCGTGGCAGAAATCACGGACTGGCCACCACAGCACGGCAGGGCGGGAGGGGCGATGCCAACTCCTGCCAGAGAGTACAAGGCGATTGCAAGCAGAAGGAGACTCACCAATAGCTGTTGACTTGTCGCTGTTTGTGACAAAAAAAAAGGCAATAGGTGTTATCGCAGAGCCATCTAGATCGGAAGCGTCGTCATAAAAGGAAATGAGGCTGGCGTGAAGAAAGGCGAAAGCCGCCGAGGGCACGTTGAAAGGGATTTATCACAGGAAGAAAATGCGACGTCGGGCGGAATTATCGCCAGGTGTTTGCTTCTGGTCCGAGAATAGCAGGGCGGTGGACCGAGAGGCCGACGCCTTGGCTTGTCCTGCTTATTAGTCGTGCTTGGTCTCTGCTTCGGTCTTTTGCTTGGTGACTTGGTTACTTGGTGTGTGGGACCAGGGCTTTGGCGGTGACGGGGCAGGCAGCGGGCGGTTGTTCTGCTGTATCGGGCTGAAGTTCTGGGCGCAATCGTGGGGGATCGCTCAAAACTGTGCCAAGGATGCCAGTTAGCTGGGCAATTTGTGTGTGGCGAGAAGTCAAGGGCAGAAGTCGAGCGGAGAAAGTCGAGATGAGAGGCATTGAAGGCGGGCGCGCGAGTAAGGGACTTCAAGGGACTCGTGGGACTCGTGGGACTTGTGGAACCCGTGGAACTCTGACGACTGGCCGGAGGGAGCTCCCTGTGGAGGCCAGGCTGTTCTGGAGGAAGGAGGGGCCCCAGCTCATCGTCCAGCCCAGGAAGGAGGGGAAGGAAGCCCCGGGAGATTAGGCAAGGGCGTCCAGTCCAAGGCAAGATGCTGTACTCTGTATGTACTCTGTATGTACTCTGTGTGTACTCTGCATGTACTCTGCATGTACTCTGCATGCACCAAAGATCCACTTACCGAAGAAATGCTTCGCGGCAGCAGCGTCCAGATTGCGCAAAATGCCGACGTGACACAGTGACACAGCGACACAGTGCACGTCGCGATACTTTGTTGAGGTAAGGCTCCGTGACAGATGAGCAGGTCACTGTCGACTGGAGTCGGAGCCGTCAGAAGGGAAGCGAAGGGAGGATGAAGGGCCGGGGAAGGGGGTCGCGCAACGTGGGGTGGTGGGGATAGAAGCGCCTGATTGGTCGCTAGTGTCCACCACGGCCCGCTGGAAATATGTACTGGGTCTCACGTACCTCGGTTCTTCGAGAGAAGCCAGCCAGTGTACCGATTTAGTTCACAGGGCGGTTCACGAAGTAGAACTGTACGGATAAACGTGGGTTCTTTTTCTAGTCGCGCGGGAATTCCCTGGGTTGCATGAACACGGGCCAGCGCGGTTCCAATCTTTCTTTTTTTTTTGTCTTTGTTTCTCCGGATGCTGCTTTGTGCTTTGTGCTTTGTGCTTTGTGCTTTGTGCTTTGTGCTTTCTGCTTTCTGCTTTCTGCTGCTCGGCCCGGGTTACTTATGGTTGGCCTGGGTCGAATACTCCAATCAGATGGCTGTTCGTCGCACACACACTGCACTTCTTGCCTTCCCGTCCCGCGTGCGACGAAACGCTTTTGGCTGCTTCGAGCCGAAGTTGTTGACGTGTTGCGTATCGGCTGGATGGGTGAGAAACTGCCGCACAAGGCAGAGCCGTTGCGTCCCGTTGCCGTTGTTTGGGACGTCGTCCAACCGGCTGAGGTACCTTAGCAAACAGCGCCACGCGTCGGGTCGGGATGTCGAAACGAGACGAAGCGGCAACGACTTACAAGTCACGACGTCAGTTCTGCAATCTTGTTGGATTGTTCTCGTCTGACAGTAGCTTCGCTTTTCCTGTGGGCAGTAAGTAAATTGGGAGTACCAAGATAAAGGATGAAAGGTAAATGCAGAAAGCAAGTAGCAAGCCAGATGGGACATGTTGCCGGGCGTTGGCCATCTTATAGCCATGGCGTTCCCGAGAGATCATGGGAGGATTATCTCCTCCAATCTCTCTCTCCTTGATGCAGTTACGCACACACTCGTCGACTCATCAAAGACTCCATCGACTCCGTCCCATGCGCCTCCGTCTCGACAAACACCCACTCTGGTAGGCTAGGCCAATTTGACAAGAATACATGCTCTGTTCTGCAACACTTTGTCGACGATAGAGTGGACACTTCGGAAGAGTACGAGGTTCCTTCCGCCGCCTCGTCGCATGACTACCTTGATTGGCATACCACACCAGACCGTTGCGCAGTCACTGGTGGCTGTGTTCCAAGAACTGCTTTCAAGGGCTTGCGCATTACGTTGACGACCACGATGGCAAGTCGTCTGGTCGTGCCGAATAATCCACTATCAAGTATCTCAAGTATCATCAACACCCTCTTCTCTCATCCGGCAGTGCAAGACGGACTGTTCGCCCCCCATTTTCCCCCCCACCGTCCGTCCACACACACTCTCACTGACACCCCAGAGCCCAGACGACTATCAGGATACGCTCGGACACACACCGTCAAGTTTGAACCACAGCTACACCACAGTTACCACACGCCTATTATCGCCGCAAATACTGCAAGAGTACGAACCAAGAAACGATTCAAGGGAGGCAAAGGGCGGGGCCGCCAAGTTGAGCGTGACTCCAGACTTAAGACACCAAGCCATAGCCGCGACGCTGCCGACGGGCCATTATTACCGAGTTACATCATGCACCCGGAGTCTTCCTTCCTCCCGGTCATGCGACGACAAAGCACAAGTCTTGGGATCATTTTTGCCGGCACTGACTACGCGGTCATGCAAGGAACCACAACAGAAAGAGGGTCAGTCTCTTATCTGAAATGATAGCGGTGTGTTCGATGATGAAATCACGGACGACTTCTTCGCCATAGTCTTTGAAGCTTTGAAGACGACTCGTGCCATTTCTCGGTTTTCTCTGTTCCTGCGTCCCCGCTGTTAGTCCCATGAATGAGTTGCCACGGATGGTCCAGTCGGCCCCATGCCTTGGCAGGTGGCACAAAAACAGCATATATGTCATTGTGCATTTGTACACGGCTGTCGATGTCGATTTTTGATTTAGCCCCAGGACCCCAGGTATGCAGCCGCCTGCAGATGCGCGGGGTTGCATACTCCGTAGTGCTGCGGATGTTCCTCGTACAATGGCTGGCTGCATGCACGGCGGAGAAGGCGCAGGTCGCGGGTTTCAATACCTAGTCTACTCTGTGGCCTCTGTGGCGCTGTAATTCTGTGACTCTATGACTCTGACTCTGTGACTCTGAGGCACTGAAACCCTGCGACTCTCGAGACTGAGACCTCTGAGCCTGAGACCTTTGAGACCTTTGAGACCTTTGAGACCTTTGAGACCTTTGCACCCAAGATGCCTTCTATTTGACTTCTTTTCGTCGCTTGTCTCGTATGAGCCAAGAATGAAAATAGCCCATTTGTATGCAAATGTGCTGAGCAAGGTTAGCTTAGCGGCTCTGCTTTCATCGGAGTATTTCTCAGACCATGTCTGATAGTTAGTGGTTTCTTTTTCTTCGGAACGCGATACATACATGCATATGTACAAATTATTCCATCCTGGCCAGGCCAGGCGAATCAAGAGGCTTGGCCTCCATCTGCCGCGAATCCATGCTCCTGTGCATCATCCGTATGGCTGGAGCATCTCATCCTGTGGACCGAGCAGCCAAGACGATGCCGTGATCTGACGTCCGCGATCTGACGCCCGCAAGACACACCATGCTGTGGAGTCCAGACGGTACCCAGGTATTTGATCGCGACGTTGATTTTACCAGAAACGCGCTCAGCGCGTCAATAGTTATGTACTTCCAACGAATCGGAATAGTCACTGCTGCAATACAAAGCAGTGGACTTGTAGCTTGGCTATTTCCATTTGACAGAGGTTGCCGGGCCAGCCTACTCAAACATCTCGCGACCATATCTACCTTCACTTACACATTCGCTTGTACTTGGCGTTCGCAGTCCCTCCAGGATCCGTATTTACTTGCCTTCCCGACTCTTCGGCAAACCCCCAACTTTGCTCGGGAGGATTTGTGCACGGCTACTTCGGCAACCTGCCATGGTCCATGGATGCACGAACTTGAACCTAAATGTAACACACGACCTCAAACAGCATGAGGCCATGAGCTCAACTGTGAGCATGATGCCATTCCTGACGGACAGACGGAAGCAAAATGAATGCTACCGTTTCCTGTGAAGTGGGCATAAATCAGTCCACCTTGAGTTGGAAGGTTTATTTTCAACATCATACTCCGTACCTTAGTCGTCTGTTCGAGCTGGTTGTTTCAGTTGGCAGTTAGTTAGTTAATAATGTGTTTTTCACTTATTACTATGTATTCCTTTCCGTTTCATTGTTTAGCGTTTTTACGCATTACGTACTGAGTAACTACCTCTTCTTTTTACTCTCTACCTCCTGCCCCTCATGTCCGCGTCATCGCGGTGGTCCAGACGGATCTCAATGCGACTGTCGGGAGACAGAAGAGTCAATATGCCAGACAGGGTTGTAGACAGGGTTGTAGACAGGGTTGTAGACAGGGTTGTAGACAGGGTGTACGAGTACATAGGTAGGACAGGGTGTGGGAAAGGCGTCGTGAAGCAAATCCTGATGCTGCCCCGAGGGGCGAACCCAAACCCAGAGAGGGTTGCTGCAGTCTGCGCCTGCCCGCGGTGGATTCCCCGTTCCGTTGACCTCAATTAAGTCCGGCAAGCCGTTGCAGTGCCAACCCAGCGACACCGCCAAGGACGGTACGAGCCACTACGGCTTTACAACCAATCAGAGATGAGTAATTACCCCATGGCCCCCGCGGCCTCCCACAAGCCACCCACGAGCCACTGCAAAAACCTGTGCTCAAACCGCCCCCCGACCTTCATTCCGCCGATGCCCCGTCACACCACCCCTTCCTGCCAATTATGTGGTCTCCATCGCACCGTATCGATTGTGGTCCCACACACCACCCCTGTTGCGGCGCTCTGCCCGCCGTTCCAAGGGAAAGCCAGACGAAACTCCAACATCCCGTCCAGCCAAGCGGCATCTGGGATCCTGACATCTTGCACAATCTCGTCCGGCTGTTCCCCATCTTGCACGGCGCGTCTACCATCGTCTTTTGTCTGTAAGGCCCTGCCAGATTCCAATCTTGCATTCGCATCTGCTTATTTCGAGACCGTCTTCGCTCCCACACCCCCCCCCACCCCCCTTTCGCCCCTCACCACCGGGTCTCTTCCTGGCCGTTGTTGAAAGCTCCTTTCGTGAGCGGTACGCGCGGTGCGGACCTTGCTCCGCATTTCTTCTTTGCGCATTTCCGATGGTGATCTAATCTTTTGACGACGTTGAAGAAAGATCCCTTGTTCATTTTCGGCGTGGCAAAGCCCAAGCTGCCTGCCTGTCTGCCTGCCCAGTAAGCTCCCATGCTCTTTTGGTCATCGATGCCAGCCTCGGGAGCGCACCCCCCTCCGAGGAGGATACTTATCTTTTGTCCTTTCTGTGGCTAAGGGAGCCTCACACAACTTTATCTCTATAATCTTGATAGACTATGACTGACCATGGGCTCAGTTGGAGCAGCAGTGTAGTTGATGTACTCTCACGAATTCCGCGTTTGTCTGACTCTGAAAGCGCCCCCCCCCCCCCCGCCCCCATTTCTTCCGCGCACCGGCCGATCAAACTCTATCAACTCCACACGAAACGAAAGGTATCTCCGGTACTCTTTGCCTCTTGCCTGTCGTGAACCTCGAGGGACGATCTCTGGACACAGTTCCGACTTTGAGGCCTGCGCGACCGAATCGCACTGCAGCCTGCGCGTGTGTGGTCGCCCACCCACAGCCTGCCGAAGAGTCACCGATTCGCCCGAGCTGCGAATCAGCTTCTGTATTCGAACTACTTCACCACCGTTGGCTTCGTCATGGCTTCGGCTTCCTTCCGTGACTCTATAGGCTCCCTAGGCTGGAGCAGAAGACAGGATGAGCCCGTCAGTACGGCTCCAGAGACGGGTGTCATGGCGTCTATCAGAAACCTGAACCCATTCCAGGACCGTAGTTATGTGCGGCTCCCCACTTCAGAAACTGGGCCTGGTGCTCCTCTACCGGCTCCCACTCGGCGAGAGGAAGAAGAAGGCTGGTTTATTCGTGAGTCAAAACGTCTTTCTCTGTTTTTTGTTATCTCCCCAAACAACTCGGCATCTCTCTTCCTAGCCTTGGCGTGCTTCGCACATGCTCTCTCTTGTTGTGAAACGGTAGGAGGGGGAAAGGGGGGGGGGGAAGCCGACGTCGCATCCCTGTAGTGGGACACGCGCGTATTCTGTCTGGAGCTTGAACTTGTGCACCTGGATTCTGCATTTGATGCGTGAATGTTGCGCCTTCTTGGTGGTGTCGAGGCTAACATGCTTGATAGTTAGCCGTTGGGATAGGTTACTGATCTTTGGTGCATGTAACCTGGCTGCTCTGGCGTGTTTCGTCATCTGCTTCACCTTGTTTCCCGTATTGTCGATACGGCCTCGAAAGTTTGTGATATTGTAAGTGGAGTTTTTTCTCTATGCCTTTCTCGCCGTCGTTGTGAAATCTCTGGGCCCGTCACTTGCCCGTTGCTTCTTCACCCGCGTTCATGGCGCCTCAATTGAGTGCGGGGAGTATTCAAGACAGCGTTTCACGCTGTCTGCATATGGAGTTGTTTTGGCTTTTTGTCTCCTGTCTTGTATGGAGACACAGGCCCTCTCATGTAGTGGCAAGACGATACGGGCCGAGATGTGAATCATGAAGTATCCTGAATCTCTTTGGTCTTGCCCCCCCCCCCCGGAAGGACCTTGATGGGGCAGAAAATGTCTGTCAACGGTTTGCCTTGCGGTCCATCGACCTCACTTGATGCTGTATTATAGATTTGGAATACTCTGCGAAACTTTGCTAAGAACCTTGACCTCTGTTTAGATGGACTGTCGGATCTGTCTTATTCCTGGCCTCCTTCGCGGCGGTCATGGGACCCATGAACTACGTATATCACCTCCTCTCTGCGCCTAGATTGCCCTTTACGGCCGCGTATATTGGATCCATCGTCTTGACATTAGTCTTTGCAATCAAGGTATGTCGTGAAATGCTCCGGACCAGAAAATTAGGGGCTATGATCTCTGAATATGCCTCTACCAGGTTCGGATGTCTTGTGATGCAATGGAATGCCAGGTAGCTAACGTGACTCTTACTCTTCTTTAGCTCCATAGCACCATCTTGACTCTCATGTCATCTCTGGTGCAGCTCGCTTGCCTGGTGTGGTATCTGATTAGTTATTTCCCGATGGGATCGACGGGTTTGCGGCTGGCGGCATCATTTGGGGCCAGGCAAGCGGCTTCGTGGATGTGAGCCGGACAAGAAGAAGAGAGAAAGAAAAGAAGGAAGTGTATTCTATTGGACATGGAGGAATAACTACATGTAAGATTGGTCCCCTTGGAATAGAGAACATCGAACGGAATCTCGGAGAACACGAATACATGATGGGGGCCGGGGCCGGGGAGGCGTGAAATGGAAATGGTGACAGAGGCTATACGTTGTTCTATGTTGTTCCGGGGGTTTGACCACAGCAAGCCTTCGAGTCATTCCCTCACATCTATCAGTCTGCAGCGACTATTCTGCCTCATGCCGGCTTACACCTACTGATGATTTACATACACAGGTTTTGACCAAGCACACCTGGTACATGCCTACAGGCCCATAAGAGCCAGTCACACGCACATGAGCAGCGTAAACATCAAGACAGGTCCTATTCCATGATGCTGTACCGGCTCATCAGGCCAGCTGATCATGTAGATCATGTGTCTGTATCTTGCAAGAGCGCTCAACAAGCAGCCCTCCCCAATACCCCCCCCCCCCCCCCCCCCCCCCCCCCCCCCCGGCTCCAAAAGAACCAAGGACTATGATGTAGCTTCTCAGGACTTGGACCTATGTCAGAAAAGATGGCCACCGTTAGGATCATGCCAAGACGAAGATGTGTAGAGTAGATCTTGGTTGTGACTCTTGTACGCCCGGGGAGGGAATGGAGACAGGTGCGGACTTGAAGAAAGGTGTCCCGGGAATGGGCGCGGCAACTTGCAAGGTCAGATAAATGCACGATCCTACTATCCTACGTGATGGGGCCTGGTATTGGGCTGGGGGGCTGTATGTTGTGTGTTTAGGTAGTGTGACGGGAGGTTTTGTAGCCCCTGAGTGATGCGGTAACGTGACACTAGTAACTAATAGAGTGACCACTGGCTATGTAGCTGGTAAGCTTCTAATACATACATGCGGAGTTGATGTCTAGTAGTATTGAACAAGCATCTCATGAGTTATGATCATACAGAACGTGTTCAACGACTAGTGACGTTTGCACCTTTCTCATTCCACTGTTGAGCACGGTGTCCATCTTTGATAGAAACATCTAAAAGCTAGGTATCTGACTACTAGACATATTCTTGTCTGCCACTTACATCATCTACCGAGACTATCACAGGGCATCCCATCCTCCAGTGTCCGCTTCTTGCGTGACGAATTCGATGTGTATACTTGCGGACCTGCTGAAAGCGCCTGAGGTCATATATCAGGTAGAAGAACTGAATGTGGCGGCCGTCGATGTAGTTACGATGACGTTTTCCATGCCATCATGCTTGGATATGACGCGGTCCTGGACATGGACATGGAGACCGGTGCTTCTGCAGGCTGTGGATTATAAATTCTTTTTGTACTCGGCTATCCAAAGGCGCGGAGCGGAATCCATCCCGCGCCTGTTTCCATCACGCCCATGAGCTGGCTTCACAACGCTTCACTTGGCCACTGGCATGCCTTCCACTCGGTCGTAGCATTTCCGGCAATCCGAGCCATACTGTAGTGTAGGTACCTAAGTCCATACATCTGTGATTTCCCCGCCTTTCCCAACCGGGGCCATCATGATCGAAGATTGCCCATCGTTGCGCTCATCCGGTCTTCTCGTCTTCAAAACCTACCCCAACTTACCTTCCGCGAAGAAGAGCCAGGACTAGTTCCTAGACTTTCGCAAACCCGGAACCGATGCACCCGCATAAGAGACAGAACAGAACGTCTTGAAGCAAGGTTTCTTTCTCCGGGCCAGCATTGTCAGATCGTCCGAAGGGGCCCACCAGGAATGCTACAGTACATACACAGATCGGGGTTCTCGGCAAGGAAAAGTCCAGGACCATCTTGCTTGGATCTGGAGAATGACGTTTCGTGCGCTTGGCTGGGTGGGGGGACTTGGGGCGGAGGGGAGTAAGCAGGCATGCGAAGAATAAACAGAGGTTGCGAAGAGTGACATATAATGCGGAGGGCAGGCAGACAGACAGACGGACGAGTGAGAGTGAAAGAGCCATGCGGATGCCGATCTGGGGGCGGGGAATTTGACAAGATATGTTGTGCCTGGTCTTGTGAGAGCCTTGTGTAAGCGTTTGTGTGAGGAGCGGATATCGTGAAGAGCAGCGGTGGTGTTGTGGAGGTGGAAGAAAGGGGATGAAAGAACAGAACTTGGACGTACTGTGAGAAATACGAACGTTTGGAAGCATGATGGTGTTTGTAAGCGTAAGTGAAGGCATTCGCGTACTCTCAAGTCATCCTCCCTTGATGCATACTGGAACCGACGCCATGAGTCGTTCATAATAGCCTGTCCAGGCATCGGCACCGGTACCAGCATCTGCACCAGCATCTGCACCAGCATCTGCACCAGCATCTACATCTACACCTCCATCTACATCTGCGGCTGCATCATCAGCATCGATCAGCATCGATCAGCATCAGCATCAGCATCAGCAGTCTGTGCCATGTGCCATGTGCCATGTGCCATGGACATACATGTGTACACACCTCCACTGCATGCACCCGTTCTACCAGACCTCCAGCATCCCATCGACGTCACCAACGGCTGCACTACGACACTGTGTCGTCACGCGCCAAGTGTTTCATCCCCATGGTGTACAGAGTGCGTACTTGTCGAATCCGCGTGCAGCGGCAAGACACGATTTGGAACGGCGGATGCGGCAGTTGAATGTAGCGCGATGGCCAGCGGGCGCATCAGACTTACACGACCCCTATACTTGATCGAGATGATTTAGTAGATAGGGGCGCTGATGTTCGCGCGTAAGACTTCGATTCGGGCCTACAAGAGAGACTACAGTCCCTCTTCTTGCCAGATGATCTATTAGCAGACAGAAGTTCGTGCAAGACTTCTGGTGTCATGGCTGAATAGTCGTTGTCCATGTTGTTAAAGCTCAATTATAGGAAGGACGCAGCAGAGATATAACGTGTAGTCTCATAATGAGTCATAAATGCCATCGGGTTGAGGACTGCCACTGTTTGTACGACCTGCCAAGTAGTTTACCACCGAACCGAACGACTGAGTCGGCCAACGACCTACCTAAATTAGGTAGGTCGCTAAACCTGGTGGACGGCTCAGAATCTGTATGTATCAGCATGGACTTGAGATCTGATAAGCAGAAGACTGCCCTCGGGTTCGACCGCGGGTTCGACCGCGGGTTCGACCGCGGGTTCGACCGCGCAACAAACCACGGATAGGTGCATGCCGGCAAGGCAGTGTTCACCAACGCAGCGTTACTGTCCATCGTCCAAGCGGCCATGTACATATGTACATATCGCACATGGATGGACGAGTCAAGACTTAAGACTGACGACGAAACGGCGACACGGATGGACGGACTGTCACTGGTCGCAGGGCCAACAGGGGAAGATGGCCATGGCGCCACGTCCCGTCGCCGTCGGTCGGCTCTGGTTCGTGAGGCCAAAACCAGTCACCTTCACGGGATCTGGCGAGCCGGGATATTCTCGTATGTATGCATGTATGCATGTATGTATGTATGTACGTATGTACGTATGTACATAAAATAAGAGCGCGGCAATGATTGCATACATGTGTACTGAGCACTCCGCATACAACAAAATTAGAACACGGGCTGAACAGGCTGAATGGAGTCGAGTGCCGAGACTTAAGAAAGCAGCACAACACAAAAACAACTGAACCATGGTCGGAGCAGGCGGAAGGAGGCGGCATTTATTAGGTTGGAAGTCGAATGAATGGAACGGATGAGGGCGAGGCCATCTGCCTTCCTTGCCTTTGGCCCTTGGTCAAGTTCTGGATCACGTGTTCCCGCTTTGACCAACCAAACGATTCAGTTGAGTGCTGCTGTGGAAGAAGGGGAAGAAGGCCCTCTTTTCTTTTTTCAAGGAGGCGGACTTTTTTAGACCCCCTCCTTCGGGATGCGAACTCTTCCCTCAGGCCTTTCGGGTGTCACAATGTCGTGTTCTAGCTTCTCCCGCTTCTCCCTGCCTTTTGCCCCGACGCCAGGGAGGACGCGAGGCCGAGTACTCCGTGACCGAACCAGACAGATATTCCAGGACCTCGGTATATACGGCTCGGTGGCACGAAAGGAGGGGGAAAGCAGAAACGGGACATTGGTTATTTATTCTGGGGGAAGCGTCACTGATGAAGTGATGAAGTGATGAAGTGATGAAGTGATGAAGTGATGAAGTGATGAAGTGAGTGACCAAGACGAGACGGCGCCTTGGGCCTTGTGCCTTGGGCCTTTGGGCGACGGGATCATTGGGATGGCAATTTTAAGTGGTCCAGTTCGTGGCTGGTGTGCAATGGTGTGCAATGGTGCGGGCGGTGGGCGATTGGAGCGGTGGTGGTGGATTGGTGGTTGTTGCTGGTTGCTGGTTGCTGGTTGCTGTTGGAGGCAGCAGCAGCAGCAGTCTGCTTGTTGTTATGCTTGGGCCTTGGCTTGGCTCTCGGTCAGAAAATTTTATCCAAAATCCCACACGCAAAAAATAAGCTCCGACACCCCCACGGGCCATTTGCCCTGCCCGCGTCGCCCTGTGCTTGTTCCTTTGTAGCCCCGTATGTGCGAGAAAGTGTGCGCTCGTTTTTCCCGCCCGAAAAAAAAAAATATACACCACCACAATTTCTGTTAGGCCAATCTTCCTCAGGGTTTTTGACGTTGCGGCTGGCCAACAACTCGTATACGGTTGTCCTGTTTGTCGTTGCTACTGCATCGTCGTCGTCGTCGTCGGATTTTTCTATTTCTGCCCTCGTTTTCTATTCGCCTCTCGAGCCTCTCGAGCCTCTCGAGCCTCTCGAGCTTCTTGGCCCGTTGCATTTTCCCAGACCGACTGCTCCGACTCGACTGCTCGCTCCGCCAAGCCCTGCCTCTGTCTCCTGCCAAGGCAACCGTTCCGTTTGCCTCTTTTTCTGTCTTCTCATCGCCTTCCGGGCCCTTTAGACCGACTACGCGAGCAAAGACGCTTCGACGGTTCGAGCATTCGGCGCGGCCTTCTTGTTTCCTGGCATTCGCTGGCATACTTCACGCCCCAAGATTGTGTGTGACTGGCAAACCGAAACGAACTCAAGCAACCTTTGTCCGGTCGCCAATTTTGCCTCGTTTGCCTCACCTCGTCTGCTTGCAAAGCCGAGCTCCCTCTCAAGTGCTACAGAATTGCGTCCTGTCCTCAGGTACCTTTGTACGCTTACCTTTGCTGCCGATGCTGACGGCTGCACCGGTCTTCTCTCACCCCAATCGGATTCAAGCGAGATCCGGCTTACCCATCCGTGCTTCACCATCTGAGCATCCGCCGTTCTCAATCGACTTTTGATCATACTCTCTGTCTTGGTCCGACTGTACGTAGCCTACGAATCTGGCCGCTCCCCATCCTTGTTTCCTCACTGTCTTCTTGCTGTCGATACTCGTGTCTGTTCTGGGTTCGCGAAGCAGGGATAAATCAGCACCACGACGAGCCTTGTTCCTTCACCACTAACCGGTCATCGTTGTATAGGAGACGGTCGATCGACAGCGTACCTCGCACCAGAATCGCTTTGGACAAGAAACGTGGCAGAACAAATCACTTTTCTGCTGCTGTAACAAACTTACATCTCTTTAGTCTTCGGAAGACTTTGGTTGTCAAACTTTTGCCCAAGTTTTGTCTACTTTACCCCGGTTGGGGAGCGTGGTCAACCCGCTCGTAGTCGACAAGTCCTAAGGCCTCGAGCTTGTGGCCTGTTTTATTTTTAGTCAATCTCGGTACTGACATGAGTTCTACAGCTGAAGCCAAATCTAACGAGATGGCGTCTGCTTCCACCTTCTCCTATGCCCAAGCCGCAAAAGGACAGGGCACGTCCCCATCCGCCACTTCTCCGAACCCTGTGTCGCAGTCTCAAGGTCCTGCCAGTCCTGTGGCCCCCGTTCCCGAAACTCCAGTCGAGTCATCGGACGCCCCCCGCGAGAGCGAACCACGGAAGCCGGCTGTTCCAGAGAAGCAGGAAGTTGACAGCAACGTCGGCTCCGAGAGCGACCTGCGCTCTGAGCCTACCCACGAGAGAAGCTCTGAATCGCGGCGGGACGATGATGCTGGAAGATTAGATCGTCCCTGGAGGCAGGCCGACAAGGGAACGAGATCCTCGAGCACTGCCACACGATCGGTTGATGAGCAGGAATCGAGGAGACCTCGCAAGGGCAAGAAGTCAAAGGCCCCGTCAGACAAGCAGTCTCAGGACCCGACATCTGCGGCTGACAAAACAAAAGAAGCCGCTCCAGAGGTTCCCAAGGTGGAACTGTCCGAAGCTCCGATTCCTTCTGTGAATATCTGGCATCAGCGCAAGCAGGAGAAGGAAAAGGCCATTCCCAAGGAATCCGCCGCCGTTCAGAACAGTGAGGCGAAGAAACCGTCCAAGGAGTCTTCTGCCACAAGTCCAAAACTCAATGCCTCAAAGGAGAATGCAGCCACACCTTCATCCGTAAACGGTGTCAAGTCAAATCGCAAGGGCGGTGTGGATGCTGGGCAATCCGATCGAAATGCGAGCCGAGGCTCGCGCTCGGCCGACAAGGACGGCAAATCAGAGTTGCCTCCTTCAGTCGAAGACGCGGCCTTGTGGCCCACTCCTGAGATTGCCATCAAGGAGGAACAAAAGAAGCCCGCTGCCACCAAGCCGGCCGTTGTGCAAGACAAGGAGAGTCAGGAGGATGGTACCCAGGGCAAGAGACAAAAGGAGAAGTGGGTAACGTATGATTATGTGCCCTCGGTCAGCTTTGAAACCCAACTGCCTCAAATGCGCAACTCGAAGCCTCGAGGTGCTCCCCGGGCTGTCAACAGCACCAAGGCCGCTCCCACCGGTACTGCGCAGCCGAGCGACAAGACTGCACCTGTCAGTGCAAGCGCCAGCCCCAGCGCGAATGCCAGCAAGTCTACCGAGTCAAAGGAACGCACTAAAGATAGTGCAACTGGCTCAAGCAGGACAAACTCCCTTCCGCCTGCCTCCAAGCGAGCAACGATGGATGTAAGCTCTGCGGCCAAGGAACAAAAGAAGGGTGCTCAGTCTGGAGGTGATAAGGTCAAGGACATCACCTCAACCCAATCCGTAAGTCTGGAACCCTTTCTTGGCCCCGCCCCTCCTTTCCTACTGCGTTGCCAAAATCGCAGGCAATGCTTGCATGGGGTGGCAAGTTTTACCAATGCGTCTTTGTACAACAATGCATGAGGCTAATCACATTCGGGGTAGCAATACTCACAGCAGCACCAGAAAAACCAGCAACAGCCGTCGCAACACCAGCATCAACATGCGCAGAATAATCGATCCGAGGGTCGAGCAGAGAGGGGCCGGGGTGGCTACAGAGGCCGAGGCAGTCACCATACTGTCAACACTCACTCTCACAACAGTGCTGGCTTCTCCAACAATGGGTCAGTCAGCGGAAGACCTCAGGGCCCATATAGCCCACCTCCACGACAAGGCTCGCATGGCTCTCACAGCCAAGGCTTTGCACCTCCCCACAGAGGCGGACGTGTCCGAAACAGCGCTGGCAACAACTTCCACCGCATGTCTCTGCCAAACGCTGCCACGCGTCTCCCGCCTATCCAGGCTACTTTTGGCGGTTCTTACGAATTCCCCATGCACCCCATGTCGGCTGTTCCTTTCCAACAGCCCATGCAGTACTGGGATAATATGGTGATTGGTGTTCTCAAGAACCAGATTGAGTATTACTTCTCGATTGAGAACTTGTGCAAGGATGTGTACCTGCGAAAACGCATGGACTCGCAAGGTTTCGTCAATTTGCTCTTTGTTGCTGGGTTCAAACGCATCAGAGAATTGACTCAGGACATGACCATGATTCGAGCTGTCTGCGAGACGTCAACCGAGATCGACTTCGTGGTTGGAGAGGACGATGTTGAGCGCCTCCGTCGCCGGAACGGATGGCAGAGTTTTGTCTTGCCCATGGAGGACCGTGATGAGTTTGCTCGCAACGCTGGCCCCTCGCAACTGACTTTCCGGAATCGCCCTCTCAGCTATGGCCCTCCTCAGTTCAGTGCAGGTCCCTTGCCTTTTGGCATGCTTCCTCCCATGGGTTTCTCGCCTCAAGGCGGCCCCCAGTTCCATCCTTTCTCCGACATGGCGCCCAACTCTGCTCAGCCTGGAAATGGCGCCGTCAACGAGCACAACGGACAAAGTAGCACCCCTCTGTCCGCTAATGTGCCCGACTTTTCTCCCTCGGGATCAGCTCTTTTGGGACTTCACGGAGGGGAGTCTGTCCTTGATCACGCATCCCACAACGCCGGCGGAATGGCGGCGGCTAATGGCGTCAGCGCCGAGTAAACTAATCGCTCCACCAAAATAATCAGGTGAGCCAAAAAGTTGCAGGCCAAAAGGTGGCAGGCATATGTGGGAACACACAATGAACGATGGGAGGGGGGGGGGGGGGGGGTATGTCGGAAAACAATTGTCAGAGACTTTTTGAGCCGTTTCGAATCAATATCGGTCCACTGGCAGGAGGTATGATGGGGGAAAAAAATGTGCTGCTGCAGAATTTGCGAATGGGCTCCGAGGCATAGACGGCGACCAAAGGTTGATTTCGATATCTTGGTTTCCCCCTTTTTTTTTCTTTTTCCTATTAAAACAAAACAAGTCTGAGAGTGGTGGTTCCTTGTTTCCTTGCCCTTGCTGACTTCTTCTGGGTATGGAGTGCCGTATACTGTTGTTATGACTCAGATACGGAGAGGCGAGGGGAGGAAAATGAAGCCTACGATGTCTTTCTCTTCGAGCAATGTGACGACACTCGACAGTCGATAGTCAGACGATCACTGTTGGGGAGTTTGCGCAACTAAGGCTTCATGGGAGTTTTTTTTTGGTTCGCCACTGGAGTGGAGTGGATGGGTGACGATGTGGACGGGACGGGACGGGACGGGACGAGATGGATGACACGCTGATCTAACTAACGCACTGGGTCGTATTGGAATCTTGGTCAAAGAGATGGGTGTTTCTTTTCCATTTATTAATTTTCTTGATTGTCATTTGCTGAGAAAGTTTCTGTGCCGACAACACAGGCTGGACTGCACGGTCGGGACTAGGGGTTTTTTTTTTTTTCATCTTTGGCTGCTTTTTCCTCGGTTGAAAAGGCCTTTTTTTCTTCGTTCTCTTCCCAAGGGAAGCGTTTTTTTTTTTTTTTTTTTTTTTTGCTTCGGAACACGTCGTTTCATTCTCTCCTTCCTTCTTATCGTTTCGTGTCGTTGTGGTTGGCTGTTTTCTGCTTATTGTTTTCGATGATGCTATTCCCTTCTCAGACGTGGTATGCGAGTTTTGATTCCATTGGAAGCAGGGAACATCAAGTTCCGGATACTGATTTTTGGCCAGCCAGGGGTTTCCTTCAAACAAAAAGGGGGGGCTTGGGCAAGTGAGCTTTCGGGGCTGGGCTTGTTGAGACGGTGGGCAATGACCCCCCGTGCTTCGGCTAGCGTTGTCAGGTAGACAAACGGTGTGCATCTCTCTCGGAAGTCTTTCCTGGCGCAAGGGGCTATTTCCCATGATCTCCCCTTTGAGGGGTGACAAATAGACAATGCCTCCTAACTCTCATACTCGGATACGTGTCCTAGTTCAGACATGGGCCTACCTACTCCTTGGGCCTATTTGCATTCTGGGTGAACTGGGGGACGCACCTAGGGAGTTTATGAGAGGTCGGTCGTCTTAGGTCTACGAGGCAAAATGACAACTCACGGGAACCGCCAGTCTTTTATGAGATCTGGGCGTGCTGGAAGGAGCAAAGAAACTATGGGGGACAGTCCTTGGGAGAGGGGGCGGGCATGAGGGAGGGGTTTTGATGGGATGTAGGAAAGAAAAAGATGCATATGTATGTACAGATGCACACGATGATGGCTCTGTATACGTTTACTTGTGTGTTTTTTTTTTTGTTTTGTTGGTACGGTCGGTTGTTTTGATGCATGTTTTCTGTGTTTATTCTCAAGTTGTCTTCATTTCTTTGTTTTTTGAAGCCCAAGGGAGGGCAAATGACATATAAAGCCACAAAAAAAATACCATTTTCAATGATAGCATGTTGTTACGCTCTATGTTTTTACGCAGCTCTCCTATGCTCTCTACATGCCTGCTTGCCTGCTTGCCTGCTTGCCTGCTTGCCTGCTTGCCTGCTTGCCTGCTTGCCTGCTTGCCTGCTTGCCTGCTTGCCTGCTTGCCTGCTTGCCTGCTTTTTTCCCCTTCTTTTCCAGTCTTTCGTTATAGATCTTCTCTATAGAGGTTGGCTTTGATGTCCTTCCTGATTGAGTTGACACAGGCTGTCGTGAGGGGAGATGGACATTGAAAACCGGAGTCATAGATTATATGAAGGCAAAACGTTCAAGAAAAAAAAAAATCAATTGTTGATTCCGTCCGTTGGAAGTAGGTATTTCAAAACACCCTCGGCTCACTTGGCGTGGGTTCATGATTTTGGTATGTACATAGCAGCACTGGAAAGAAACCGGTGCATGATTTAATGTTTCTGTTCATTCATGTTCAAAGAAGAAGGGAAGTAGGAAGTGCATATGAGATAAAGCCACAAGGCTATTTGTACTTGCTGTGACCAAGTATAGATACATACAGTCAGTCCCAGTGCGTCTTGCCTTGTAAGGGGCGCCAACCTCCCATGACCCCCCTTTCTCGTGATGTTGCCGAGTTTGTGCTTACGGCTTTGAGTCACTCCACGGCGCGACTTTGATTCATGCTAGACACAGCGGGCTCGATGAAGGAAGAAGCTTTGCTATTGTTGCGAAGCATACGAAGGAGACATTGTGCAAGAACAGGGGACTATACGCGCTATGCTATGCACGTACTATATCAGATCGATGGGTGCAATTAGGGAATGTTAATCTCAAGCATGTGATGCAGAGTATGTAGTAATAAAAAGCAAGACAGTCATCTATCCATTTCTGTGTTTTCTCGTATATAAAAGATCGTAATCATGACAGTATCGTTCATGGCCATGCGGCGTGCGTGATAGATCCAGAATTCGCGATAGATTCAATTCAGAGTGCGTGATAGATTAGAGTGTTTCAGAACTCATTGATTAACAACTTTTCAAATAGCAACACCCATTCCCAGCCCCGTAAGCGCCATAACACCCAGCCCAGCTACGAGATGCCCGAGTGCCGGCGGCACAACAGCAGCAGCAGCACCAGCCGTAGAAGTCTGACTGGCCGTGACTGTGCCCGTGGTGGAAGCCGTGGTGGAAGCCGTAGTGAAATCCGTAGTGGAAGACGTGTCGGAAGACGTGTCGGAAGACGTGTAAGAAGCCGCGCTGGTATCGGATGCAGTACCCGTTGGCGGAGGCGCAGACCCCGTGATATGCCCAATAGTGGTGGGTGCTTCAGACTCGGTGTACGTCTGGGAGACACTATCCGCGGAGGAGGTCTGAGAGTAGGAGAAGTCGTCGGAGCAAGAGGGCAGAAGTTGCGTTGAGAGCGAAAAGGGCGGTATGGGTGAGACGGGCAAGATGGAGAATCGGGCATCTGTTTCGACGGGGGAAGACATGGAGTCGGTACTGAAGGGCGGTCAGGTCAACATTCATTCACACACAACATCAACATGGTTTTGGGTTCCCGACGTGGAATGGAATTGTAGGGCTTACTGTTCGCCGGTATGAGCCATTCCTTGGGCTGTGAGGCCCAGGATGAGGCACAGCGATGGGGAGAGTGTGGTCTTCATGCTTGTAAGAGGGGTTTAAGGATAGCTGAGTGCGTCGAGTGTCGCTGTTTTTTTTTTTTTTTGGGGGGTTTTTTTTACGAGTGTACGAACGAAGTGGTATATATATACAAGGTTATGGTAGCAGGCAGACCATATATATAAGGGTGGCTGGTAAAACTGCCTAATTCCTTGTGCAACAGCCAGCAACAGCTTCTGCCTGAGTTCATCACGGGTTCGGCATGGCTTATATGGCGCAAGGTATGTATGTACTCCGTATGTACGGAGTACCTAGACTACCTTCTCATGGCGATGAAATACATACGTAACGTGGGGACGTGGGGGGACTACGGGACTTATGCGAGTCCGATATGATATGCAGGATTCATACGCAACGCAGCAAAGTCGCAGTACATAGTTGTAGTACCCGTGCGTCTGTGTCCAATGGTGATGGGTCTATGCTCGAAGGGAAGCCGGATATTTGCAGTGTTGCACGTCTTTGTCTTTGCCACCTACCTAATTTACCTAATTTACCTATGTAATCGTGGCCAGCAACGACGACGACAACGTGGGGCGATGCAACCTTTCTCGTGGCATTTAGTATGACGTCATGCTTGCGCCACCACACCAACACCAACACCGCACAACATCTCCGTGGGCGACGTCGATGCGGCAATGGCAATGGGAGTCACCACAAGCCTCAAGGCCGCGAGAAAGATGTCGCAGCAGGACATACTCGGTCAGACGCGGCTGAAACGAAATGACGGTGGACGCGTGGCATGCTGGTTTTGTATGCATTGTATGCATTGTATGCATTGTATGCATTGTATGCATTGTATGCATTGTATGCATTGTATGATATGTATACATATGTAGGTATGTATCTAGGGCTTTCTGCGACTCCGCAGTTGGGCAGCATGAGGATCGCTAGAGCCGACTGATCGCTGGACAAGCACGAGCCTGATCTGTTCTGATCTGTCTTGATCTGTCTTGATCTGTCCTGATCTGTCCTGATCTGTCCTGATTCTGTGCGTGGATTCCCTGAATTATTCGGTATCGTCGTTGACACATAGTAGCACGCACAGTCCAACAGTTCGATAATTCGATACTTGTCTGCCAAAAAAAAGCCGCACGATACTGCACGGGGGGTTGATGGGTGGCTGGTAGAAAACGGTAGAGGCGGTAGAAAACGGTAGAGGCGGTCGAGGCGGCCTCCCGCGCTGGATGCCGTCACCGGCTGCGTTTTCCTGCCAAAATTCCACGTAACAAGTCGCCCATTGTTTGCCCGCTGGCTCTTGTTGCGCTGCTGAACGGCTGTCCCTGACCCGCACCCCGCCGCGCCATTGTCCGCTTTCCACTTTCTTGTCGTCATCACGTATCTACTTGAACGCTTCACACTCCTCCCCTTCGTCCTCGTATCTCGTTCATCTCGTTTCACACATTTGAAACTGTGCAGCTCACGATCCCATTGTACAACTTCACACTTATATTGTATTACAGCCAGAAATACCTGCAAAGCACACCGTCGGAATGGCCGGCTACGATCCGTACGATCGGGAGCCTCCCCGTCGATATGTCCGAGAGGAGCGGCGAGAAGAAAGGGATGCTCGATACGCCGATCCCCGCGACTATGGAAGAACCTTGCCTTCGAGGGACTTGATTCCTCGTGTTCGACAGGATAGCGATGTGTCGGTTGAGGAGATCCGCCGCGAGTTCCCCTTGCCTTCTGGGCACCATGTTCACAGAGCTCGCTCCGCCGATCATGAACGGTACCACGACGAAGTCTACGACTATCGTCGCGATCCTCGTTACGAACAGCCCCACGTCCGCGCCCACCCTCGCGATTATGATCATGGCGGCCGTCGTGCTGGCTCTGACTATGAGTACGAGGACCGCCGGTCCAAGCACAAGAGCATGTCCAAGCAGGACAAGGTGATTGCTGCCGTGGCGGGCGCTGCTCTCCTCGCGGGTGGCAAGGAGATTTTTGACCGCTACGAGGCCAAGCAAGAGGGCCTTGAGGTGAATCGCAATCCGCTTTCGTCCGTCGCCCTGGCCGGATTCGGTGCATTGGCCGGATACCAGGGCGCCGAGTACTACAGCAAGCAGCAGGCCAAAAAGGACCAAAAGGCCCAGTTAATCCTTCATCGCGGTCGTGATGGCTACGTCTCTGGGTACTATTCCGACGAAGGTGATGGCGACGGCGACGCGAGGAGCAAAAAGGGCCACAAGAACTTTCTCGAGAGCGCGCTGGCGGCGACTGGTCTAGGGGCTGCCGTCAAGACACTCACGGGCGGTGGCAAGGACGATGATCGATACGCCGATAGTCGCAGTCGTGGTGGAAGTCCTACCAGGTCTCATGCTGGGTCTACACATACCCGCGCCGCTGGTGGCACAAACGCGAATAAGATTCAACAAGCCGCCATGGCATCGCTTCTTGCCGGCGCCACGGAGGCTTTCCGCGTTTCCAAGGAGCCTGGAGGTTGGAAAGGCGAGAAGACGAAGCGGATTCTCACAGCTGCTGCTGGTGCAGCGACCGTGGATGCCGCCATGGGCGAGAAACAAGGCAAACTGGGTATCGCCGAAGCAGTCATTGGTGGTCTGGTCGGTAACCGCCTGATTAACGGCTCCAAGAGGGATATTGAAGAAGACAAGGCCACTGGACGCAGCCGCTCCCGCTCTCGCTCTCGAGCTCAATCGCGTGGCGGGGGGAGCGGCGGCGGCGGCGCAAGCGGTCTTGCCGCGCTGGCCACAGCCGGCTTAGGTGCCCTGGGCGCCAAAGCAGCGCTCGATCATCACTCTCGATCTCGAAGCCGGGATAGAAGCCGGGACAGAAGCTACGATTCAAGAGACGACGAATCGTACGACAAACACCGCCGCAGTCGTAGCCGCAGCGTCGTCGATAAGGCTCGCAACAGCTTGGCCAAGCTTGGAATCGGCAGCGGAGCCGGACCAGCGGACGATTACCCCCGCCGTCGCGACCACGACGATTTCGACGACACAGCATCTTCACGAAGATCACGCCGATACTCTGACGAATACGAATACGATGCGCCTCGGTACGAAGCCGACTCACGCAGTCACGGCGGTAGAGGTGGCCGAGGAAAAGGCGGAGGCGGAGGCGGCGACTACGACTACGAACGACCAACCCGCACCAGCAATCGTCGACACGGCGCAAGCCGCACCGGATACGCCTCCGAATCATCCCTCGGCGACTCGGAGGAAGATGAAAAAAAGGCAAAGAAAATGCGAGGTAAGCAACTCATCAGCACAGGTCTCGCCACCGTAGCAACCATCCACGCCGCCCACAACGTCTACCAAAGCATGGAAAGGAGAACAGCCCGTCAGAAAGCCGTCCAGGAAGGCCGTCTCAGTGCCTCGCACGCCAAGGATCTCAAAGCAAATTCTCTCATCAAGGATGCTGCCTCTGTGGGTCTTGCGGCCCTGGGTATCAAGGGCGCGTTGAAGGAGATGAAGGAGGCACAGGAGATGACCCATGAGTGTAAGGCATTTCGGGAGGAGAAGATGCGGCGTCATGAAAGGAGGGAGCAGTTGCGGCGGCTGAGGCAGCTGCGTGGGCGGGCGAGTAGTCAAGATGCCGTAGGGAATGGGAGAGAGATTCCTAGAGCGGAAAGCTGGGGTCCGTCTGCGTCACCGTCTTCGTCTTCGTCTCCGTCTTGGTCTCGGTTTGGGGAATTTGAGGGCTACGGGGGGGGTTCGCGACGTTCTTGGGATGAGGACGTGCAGAGTCCTCGTTCTGGAAAGGCTCCTGGGGGGTCGCTGAGTGGACTTGTGCACAGGGAGGGTCTTTCTTCTCGTTGATGCCTGTGTGCTTGGGTATGATTCGAGTGGATCGCTACCTATATGTTTTGTTTCGCTGTGGATACGAAAATGGATGATGCAGCAAGTTTGATGGGTATTTGTTCAGCAAACGTACCTTTTGTACCTTTCTCGCAGTCTCTCTCGCAGTCTGGCACCTTGGCGGCTTTGTCGGGGGGGCATGTAACCTGTCTATGCCCTATACACAACGACACGACGCTCAAACTCGTCCCTTCAACTCTGTCGCAGCTCAATGTTGTGGCTCGGAACGCGGGGGAAACAAGATCCCTGCAAACCGGCCTACGGCTTGTCTGACACACCAATGGGCTTGCTTGACGGGGATGAGCTTTGATCTCGCTGCTACGTACTGCTTACGCAATGTTACGTCACTTGTCAGGGATGACTTGGATGCATCTTTGGTGGCCTTCTTGACGCTCCTCCTGGACGGACTTCTTTCTGGACTTTTTGACGGCGCTCCTTTTGCTGACATTGGTGCTTTTTTTTCTTTTTTCTCCCTCTTTATATGAACTATTGGATCGACTAACCATACTTGTTTGCTTGATTAGATGCGCGATACTAAGATAATAGCCGTTGCTCACACTCTGGATGATGAACTCATGACTACGCCCGGACCGCTGGTGCGGCGAAAGGAACGAAGAGGGAGGTGGGAATAGAGAAGGGTCATGTTGTATGTATAGCTACTTGACTCGTCGACTTTTTTTTCGGGACCTGCTTGGAAGGATGGGATGGCTTGAGCTGAGCTGAGCCACTGGACCTGGCGGGAGCAGAAGTGATGACATGACGAGAATGAGATCTGATGTACTTGGATGGATGATTGATGAACGAACAATGACGGGATCTAGGTGTCGATTTGATTTCTTTTATTTAATGACTCTATTGTGCATATTGTTGGGAGGGCAAACCGGAAGAGTGAATGAATATAGTGAGCTTTTAGAGGGATAGTCAATGCCAGAGCCACGTGATGTATAACCGTGAAAGAGTCAGGTTGGAGAATCGGAAGCATCGGGAGGGAGGCTGGGAGCCATCGTGGAATATATAACCCCGAAGAGGGTAGAGAAATCGAGTATGTTGCTGTGATTCACTGTTGTGATTCTTCTTCGTAGCTCGATTTCCAGGTCCGGGAGGGAGACAATGACGGAGATGGTGATGCTGATGGCGGTCCGGACATGGTTGGGGGTCGCTGCGGGCGCTAAAGAAAAGAATTCATGATATAACTAAGAGGGGAGGGAGGGTGAAGTTATCTATTAAATAATATAGATATTTGCTCAGGGGTATAATAATGTTTGGTAATTACTGATCCAAACGAGAGAGTGAGCCACAGGACTGGCTCAAACCACATTGCCTCGGAGGTATCCGATCCAGGCGATAATGGTAGGGGTGATGAAAGAGATGCTGGACGCATGCCGAGCCCTGGAACGCCAGCAGGAAAGAAAGTAACAGTATTGAGGGAGCCAAGAGTCTCGAGACAAGGTTTGTCTGACTCCGATTCCTTATCTGAAGAGGCGTTCATAGAGTGTTGATAATGATATGCCTAGGATTGGAAACTTGGACTTGCACCTATGTCAGAAGGAGCTTGAAGCTTCGACCTTGGACCTTCGACCCAGACTGTAGCAGAATTAAGAAAGAGCAATTTCATGTTTTTATCTCTAGACTCTCATTCTAGCTGAATTAGTAATTATAGCATTTGACTTCTCCGTACATTGTGACTAGCTGCTCCCAAGAGAAATGGTCTCCGTGGATGAGTTTAGCCACCATTTGACCGTCCCACAATGCCCGGTATGGGGCGACTGTAGATGCATCAGTGAGTGATGTCGGCTTGTTTCGAACCAAGTTTCATAGAAAGCGTCGTTAGTTTACTCTTTGAGGGTGCTGTTTGCTCAGACGTGCTGGCAAGCTCCTGCAAACAGTCACGAACGGTAGCCCAGAAGTCGAAAATGACTTGGTTCTTTTCATCCGATATGCCAGGGAATGTGATAAATTCTGGCGAAACAGCCAGACGTTCCGTTCCAGAAGGGCTAGTTGCAGCCCCATCCCAATCCCAATCAATCACTCCTGCCAGGTTGTACTCGTCATCGAAAGGAAGATTTCCGATTTCCGTGATGCTGGTCGAGGCGGCATAAGGGGAAAGGGGCCATGAAGTCTGTCCTCAACTACGATGTGACGTGTAATTGTAGCCGTCTTTAAAATCCAAGTAGCGGCTCTCCATTCTGGGTCATTGGCATGGTCCTCAAGAGTGTACCGATTTTGATTCTGTCTATACTCGTAGAACCACAAATTGGAAGAGTAAATAGACTATAAAGAGGGAGACCAAATGCCAATCGACGCAATACCCGAAACCTATGTGACTTGCTGAGCTTGCAAGAAGCCGCTCAGACGTTTGGTTCCGTGAGATGTCCCGAACCCGGATGCGGGATACCGAACTAGTCTGACCTTTAGAGCATGAGAGCCTTGTTCTAACTTCTGATATTCTGTTTAGTTGTACGCTCGTCGCTGACAAAGGGAATAGTCACCTCAATAGTGTACATCCTCCACCATGTTCTGACAAGGACCTGATGAAGGCCTTGGAACAGGATGTTCTGCTTCCCAGTGCTCACTTCTGCGCCGTCACTCTGCGCAGTCGCTTCAAGCTCCTTGCGGTGCAACTCCTGCAATATTACTTCGACTTTGGCTCATTTCTGTGGCAAGTTTTGCAAGTGATGCTTTCACGCGTGGCACTGGGCAGTGGGCATGTGTGGCTTCAAGGTGCTTGGTGGGTTACCTCGGTTCGTTTCCGAGGAGGTTTTTTGCACGATGAACTGTTACTGAACTGTTGCTTGAGGTTGCTGGATAGTACGATTGTTTGCTCTTCAAACCGGTCTGATGATGGGCCAATCCTCTCTCTACTCTCTAGCTCCTTCTGAATCTCGATATGTACATACTAGACAGTCAGCATGTCAGGGACAGGGACAGGGACATTGTGTGTGCAAGAAGTCGGAGATTGCGGTGGCACAAGGGTGGGAGCTCCGAGCGAAGGGTTATATCTCAGAGACAGTGACCTCGCAAATGTATGGTAGAGGGCCAGAGATTAAGACATCCAAGCATTGACATCCACCTTTGACATGATGTCCTCAGTCTCCACTCCGTTATGACCGTACAAGCCTTGACAAAGCACCGTCCAATGCAGCGGGCAATTGCGAATATCGCCCTGTAACTCGTTGGCTTGACTACGGAAGCAAATGTCTCCTGGAAGCCCACGTCCTCTTCTTGTTCGAAACCACGTACAACCCTGCGCGCTTTGTAGCGTACAATCTCACCCCAGACGGGCCACGCTTGAGTTTGTTCACCCACTTGGCGCGTAGAACTTTTTCGGTTTCCTGGTCTAGGTACTAGTGTCCAGGTCTTATTGGTTTGGAGTGTTATTCCAGGTCTGTTTGGTTTGAAGTGAGTTGTATTCCATTTTCATGGCGCTATATGTACTCACTTCAAACCAATAAGACCTGGACACTAGTACCTAGACCAGGAAACCGAAAAGTCCTACGCGAATTCGCCAAACGCAAGACGTGAATTGGAGACTTTGTTCAAAGTTGTCTTTCTCATGAATCCGTGGCAATCCGGTACCGATACATGAACTCTCGCAAATCCTGAAATAAAAATGTGAGATACTCATTATCCCTCTAGGCTCATGATCTCATCGTAGGCAGCGATGATGGATTTGTGAAGCTGGCATATCCTCCACCAGGAGTTCCAAAACGCATTCTTTCGTCCTTGTCCGCAGGGGTAAAAATAATCCTGATTCTCCGGCAAAGCGGCTTTGCGACATTTAATGCCCTTGGGAACTCGCTCATAGTGCTCGAGGCCGTCCACAGTCATATGGCCCGCCTTGGTAGCCTCAATATACTTGAAGCTACCGATTTCCCATCACCGGAAAAGGCTCTCTTTAGGCGACTGATCTTCGCCGGTAGGCCCGTTGCTGCAAGCTTGGCGCGCGCATATCCAAAGCAAAGCGCGGAAAAATGACTCGACGTCGTGACGGTAGGTATAATCGGTCTTACGCAGTACCTCCCATCGCCATAAACCGCATCGTGCCGGTCTTGGTACCGTGCCCAGCGTGGTCCACTTTCTTGTATTTGAGCCAATTCAAGGAAGTCAAGGTTGATGAGCATGCCCTTGAAGCCATTGGCCATTTTGGAGTTCGTGATAACGATGTTGTTTGAAGAACTCTCGCGGCGCAAGATCTTATCCCTCACATAGAGAGACCGATGCGCTTGATCGCATCCCGCTCAGATTCCAGTAGTTCTCTAATGGTTCTAAACTCGCTATGACGCCACTGGCTGGCGAGACGACCAGGCAGCAATAGATCCTGTTCTCCCACACGTCCTCACCGGGTATGTAGAGACTCGGTTTAGTGTTGCCAATTGATAGTTGATCGTTTTGTATAGTAGCAACTTGGACTTCTGACTCGTAGACCGCCGCATCCTTCATGCAGACGCGTCGTCGGAGGCGTGCTCGGACGAGGACTTGCGCTTGCTCCATGTGTTCGTGTTTGTTGGCAGATCGTCGAAGTAAACTTCATCGCCCCGAAAGTGGTGGGCCGTCGAGAACCGCAGCCTCTCTCGCATCTCTGCATTGGGTGTGATTTGCCCGTCCTTCTGCTCGACGAACGTATCCAGACCCATCATATTATCATCCATTGTAGCAAAGCCGACAAGAGCGCGCGCACACTTGTCTGGCTCGACATGGATGCCGAATGACCTCGACCTGTATGCTCCGACCGATCCAAGATAATCCAAAATTACATTTTGAAAGCGCAAAGAGAAAGGCGTGGACGTATCGGCGGGTCTTCTGGTCGGCGAAGACACTCCGGTCATAGCGCGTGAGCTGGAGGAATGGACCTTGAACCTACTTTTGGACCAAAACCTCTTCTGCTTCTGAAGAGGCACAAACACCGGGATGTGCTTGTCGTCAATAGCACCACTGCATCTGGCACCGTTACATTTGTGTTTCTTCAGAAGCAGAAGAGGTTTTGGTCGAGAAAGAGTGATATCTCACAAAATGTGATGGCAGCAGCAAGCTTTGAGGGATTGTTTATATACGTAGTCGCAGGCGCTGAAAGTTCCATTAATCATGCTATGTTATAACGAAGGCATTTTCGTCTTTGGGCCAAGGAATGGAGGTTCCAAAGGGCATATAATCCACCAGGTAAGGTCACCATGTGCGGATGGAATAGAGAAGGCAAGCAAGGACTGTTGTTTGCTCTTTGAGGAGTTTGGAATACCTACTATGATGAAGATTATCATGTGGTTGGCAGATTGGAGGATTCATTTTATCCTCCTTCAACCACATGATAATCTTCATCATAGTAGGTATTCCAAACTCCTCAAAGAGCAAACAACAGTCCTTGCTTGCTCCTCTATCTCGTCCGCACATGGTGACCTTGCCTGGAGACATCTCGTACAACGCTAATCTTATCATTGTTGAGCTGCTGATCGCGACGAGCTTCAAGCAACGATTCAAGCAATAGGAGCGTTTCTTTGGGAGACCAACGAGACCGGTCAATCGGGGATGCCGTGGATTGCGAGGGTTGGGGCATGATATTGAATGTTAACTATCTTCTCAATAAAAGAAAGGCCTAGGAAAACTCAGCATTGCGGTCGCGAGTACACGAAATGTGCCCACTGCCTTCGGGGGTCTTGTGACTTGTCGTGTGGATCACACCCTTGTATTTCACATGTAAATTACGGCGTAAATTACAGAGTACAAACGGTAACTTCAACTATGTATGTACTCTGTAGCTTCATGACGTCTGAGAGTGAGTGCAAAAAACGACCGAGCAGGATCTTCATACATACACGCTCGCACCAACAAGTAGCAAGCAAAAAACAGCAAGCAAAAAGCAGCAAGCAACAGCAACAGCAACAGCAACAACCTGCGCACCCGCCTCCGACACCGCCGCCATGGGCTTTCCCCTCTCACAACTGAGACCGCACTTGGAAGCGTGCATCTGCCTGGCATGGCGCGCACAGGAGGCATCCCCGGCGAAGACGTGGAGATCCTCGTGCACGTAGCCGCGCCGAGCACTCTCGCTGACGATGCCGTGTACAGGCAGTTGGCGAGAGCGTATCTTGCATTCCAGCCAGACGTGACGGCGAATCGACTCTCAAAGGAAGAGGCCGTGGACAGGCAGGGCGGGGACAAGGACGTGTGCTATCTACATGGCGAAAAACAGCATCACCACCACCACCACAACCATCAGCCGCAACATGAGGACGAGGAACGCGCTGTGCGAGGCGGCGACATGCTATCCTCGGATGGCCCTTTTGGATCCGAGCCCGAATCTCACGACTGGAGCTTGCAGAGCGCGCTGGACAACCGCTCCTCGCCTCCTCTCGGGGCCATACAGGCGGCTCTCGTGGCTGCTAATATCTTACCCTCCTCGTGGCCGTCCTCCCGGCAACCACTCCCCAGCGAGATCGAGGATTCCTATCCCCTACCTGGGACCGGGATGATCCACGCGACGCCCACGAGGGTTCTCCAGCAGTATCTCGCGCACCAAGGCGTGCGCGCATCCACAAGCCCGCCACCGTCTCCCCCCGTGGGAGCTCCGAGGGAAAAGAATCCACCGCCGTCGTCGTCGTATGGCTACATGGAGGGCGCAGATATTCCGTCTTCAATACCCGTTCCTACTGAGATAGAGAAAGCAAGGCCATTATGGCTGCACAGAGAGCACGACCGTGTCATTCCTGTTACACCGGCTGCTGCGGGTGGTACTTTGCGCAAGAGACCAGCTCCAGACGACGAGCCAGACGAACGGACACCGCGAAAGCAGCAACAGCAAGAGCAAGAGCAAGAGCAAGAGCAAGAGCACAACGCGGAGATTGGCTTCGATACCACACACATTTCCAACAGCTTCGTCAGCACCGCGTCTCCCATTCCTGTTGTCCTCCCCGCCGCGCCTCCGACGCGACAACCCAAGCCCTCAGCATCCGCTCCGGCATGGAAAACTCCTAAACGGATTCATCACCAGCAGGAGGATATCACCAGCACCGCCGCCGCCGTCGCCGTCGCCGCCACTTCAAATACCGCTACCACCATTGTGCCTCCCTCCCCTCCCCCCTCCGTTCGCACCCTCTCCCCTTCGGAGCTCATTCCTCCGCAACTGGAGAAGTTGTCCCGCGACCTCTCCTCACGCTATAATCCCATCCTGCATCGGCCCCTCGACCTATTTGAGCGCGGCTACTGGCTCGTCGACTGCAGCCGCTGGGCCGCCGGCACTCGCCGCGAGACCTGGGTGTTTTTGACCAACTACCTGCGCAGTGGATTGGCCGGCTGGGGGATCTGGTGCTCTCGCGATGAGGCCTCCGAGGGGGAAACCTTGAAGCTATACTGCTGGGGGCATGTGGTGAAGCATATGTATCTGCTGTTGTATCTAGCCAGTGGGCGGGAGGTCAAGTATACGGGGGCGGAGTGGCGGGATGGGGAGGGGGTCATCGCGGTTGAGGTGAAGGGGGTTGGGGGGAGAAGGAGGTTTGTCGCGGGTGATTCTTAGGTTTGACACGAGGGCTCTCGGTGCTTCTTTGTCGTGACATATGTATATGCTTCATTTCCTTCTTCTTTTTTTCTTTCATCATCATCATAAGCCCTTCCTTCCGTCATGTGTCTTTTTAGCTTAGCATACATAACCTATTGGGTGTAAAGGGGGGGATGCCTCCTTGACAAACAGATGGGTCTGTCCATCGCCGTTGTCTTCTGACGCGGATTTATATTCTTGGTACATACATAGTTCTTAATACATATTTTTGATAACTCAACCAAAAAAAAAAAAAAAAAAAAAAAAAAAAAAACGTCTTATCGTACTTCAAACAGAACATGGGTTAGAGTAGAACACTGAAGGCTTACTTTCCTTCTACTTATCGTGCTTGACCGAATGCGTCTGAACTCTCGGAATCAGACCAGATCAAAGGGGCAGGGCTCAGGCTAACTTCCTCCTCCTTACCCGTCCGTCCGTCTGGTCCTACCTCATATATTGAGTCTATCTAAGCCGGACCGAAGAAACAGCAAACAGAGGATAACGCGCGCTGACTTGAGCTTCTACTTGTCTTGCTCCGCCTGACGCAACTTTTCTCCTGGCAAACAAAAGAAAGCAGGGGTCGTTTATATGAAGAGAGCCCAGAAATGAGCTCAAGGACAAAACTTGATCGTGCCTGCAGTACACTCAGACCCTAGATTACATGAGTCATCACTCGTTGATGCCATGGCCCATCATATATCACCATCTCACTCGGACACTTTTCAATTCTCGTTCTTCATTGACAAACACTACATACAAGTACAGTCCTTGTTGACACTTCCTTTTCTCATAAAGATGTCTTCGTCATGGCGAGTAACATAAATTCAACTCGAGTCCCTCCGCAGACCGGGCCCTCCAGCAGGAAGCGATCCCAAAGTGAATAGAAAACCCCTGTGCTCCCTCCATTTCCGAAAGCAAACATCTAAACGCGATGTAATTGAATTTTGTCCCTAAGGCTTATTTAGACTTCTTATCAAACAAGTCGGTCACGAGATTCGGCCAATTCTTGCGCTCGTCAATGATCCACTGCAGAGCCTTGGCCCTAACCTCGGCCAACGTTGCGCTCTGTTTGACCCTCTCCTGTTGATTTAGCTCGATAAGTTCAGCCTTCTGCTCCTGTGGCAAGTTTCTCCAATCGTTGGCAATGGCACGGATGGTGTCAGGCCCTGCGTTGTGATCATACTTGGTATCTGGGTAGCGATGTTTGACATAGGTGCCCATAGCAGTGGGAAGCCCGTCGGGCTGTCGAGGATCATGAATGATCAAGAGGCGCTTATTCACGCCATGCGTTAAATGGATTTGTGCAATGCGCTTGCGCGCAAGGTTGGCCAGGTAGACGACTTCGACCGGCAAGGAAAGGGCCCATTCTTCTTTAAGCTTCTTGTTGGCAACCTTGTTTTTTCCCGCAGTGGCAGCGTAGTTCTATGAAGAACTGTTAGCGCTTCTGTTGAATGAGACCCTCCTCTGGACTGACCCTCTGCAATGCAGAGTGGGCGTCGTTTTTGCCATGCGTAAACAGAGTGAGGGTACGAAGAAGATGGAAACATGGGAGTGTAGAGATGAGGGTCAACATACTTCCTTCTCTTCAGGGGAAAGATCATGATATTTAGCCCAGGATAGCTTCAGGCCGTGGACTTCTCCTGCTGCCTTGCACTTCGAAAGGAAGACCTGGAAGCTCGAGCTTGGCAGCAGCTTCAAATCATCAGGCTTCAGCAAGGCTGCCTTGCAGAGCTCCTGATACAACTCTTGTGCGCCCAATTCCTCAATCGTCTCACGAGCCTTCTTCTTAGTCGCGGCCTCCTTCTCGGCCGCAGGATCCTTCTTGGCGGCGGACTTTCTCTTCTTCTTGGTCACGGGAGCGCCATCCTCATCGACTGCGGCCTTTTCTGGCGAGAGGAGCCGCGCCGCGATAGACAGGGTGCGTGCTGGTCTGCAGAAGAACTGCGTGGCGAGGCCGGGGGATGCTGCAGGTCTGCTGGGAAGCACGATTCGTTGAGTCGCAGCTCGTCCAATGGCGGCTCTTCCAACTGCCGAAAACATGATGGTTCGAGTGGACGGTGATCGGGTTGTTGATGACTGATGACTGATGACTGATGACTTGTCGTTGTTCTGGTGTCTTGACAATGGGTCTGGGCTGGCGAGAGCAAACAAGCTTGAGGAGTCGCGTCTTCTCCACTTGTTTTGTTGTCCTGGCGCCAACGAGCCATCGAGCTGCCGATCGCCACTCGAGTCCCACAACGCGACAGGACCTTGCCGCTGTTTTCGTCAGGATGCACGTGACCCTCCACTGTCCAATCAACAGCCACCCAGCTAAGCCAGGCTGGACGGCGGCGATAGCGCGTTCCGATGGGAGCCTGCAACAGCAAGCAACGGCAAGTGGCAGCAAGTCCACCGTCATCCACAGCTCACGTCCCAATCACCAGCTTCATCGGCCATCTATCAGCGCATTTGCTTCCCCAAACTTACCGCTCTCACCCGCTCTCTTGGCCTCTCGATCGAACATTCTCCATCACTATCCGCCTTTGTTTCTACATCTCACGCCCAATTTCTCTCCATTCCCTACACACATACTAGCCATGGACCACCGGCCACAAGCATGGGGTAGAGTACGTTTCCACGACTTGCACCCCCTTCTGTTTCTCAAATGATAGCTTTGTCAATCTAGCAGTGCTCAAAAAAGTACGCAAACTCAAGGACGGAGAAACAAGCACATGCAAAGCTAACGCCCTCCCTTTCGCAGCCCAGAGACGATGTGTACGGAGCCTACAATGCTTCTTACATGCAGAACAATGACCCCACGACACACACGCAGCAGCCCATCGTTACGGGAACATCTGTCGTGGCCATCAAGTTCAAGGACGGTGTCGTTATAGCCGCAGATAACCTTGGTACGGCCCCCTCATCATTCCCTCCCAATCCATCCAATCACTCCAACAAGCAGTTACTTACGTCGGACTCCTCCTACATGCAGCATCATACGGCTCCCTCGCCCGCTTCACCAACGTCAAACGTCTTATTCCCTTTGCCAATACCTCTGTTGTCGGCGTCAGCGGCGATGTCTCCGACATGCAGGCCCTAGACCGAGATCTCACAGACCTTGGCCTCAGCGAGTCCTACTGGTCTCCCGACTCGGTGCGCCTCAACGCATCCAACCTCCATAGGTACCTGTCCAAGGTCCTTTACCGCCGCCGATCCAACTTCGATCCCCTGTGGAACCACCTGCTCGTGGCGGGTCTCGACGACCAGGGCGCGCCCTTTTTGGCGGCTGCCGATCTCCTGGGCACGACGTATTCGGCTCCTAGTCTGGCTACGGGCTACGGTGCTATGTTGGCCCAGCCAGTGATGCGGCGCTACGCTCCGGATGAAGAATCCGCTGCGAAGCTGACGCGTGAAGAGGCCGTGAATGTGATCAAGGAGTGCATGAAGGTCCTGTTTTACCGAGATGCGAGGAGCTTGGATAGCTATTCCCTGGCGATTGTGACCAAGGATGGTGTTGAGATGAGGGAGAATGAGAAGTTGGAGAACCAGAGCTGGGCATTTGCGGAGATAATCAAGGGCTACGGAACGCAGACGGTGTAAATGATAGCAATAGAGATTTTCATATTTGAGTCGTCATTAAGCACACGATTCGGATGAGTGATGATTCAGTCGCAGCACAGAAAGGTCTCAGGACTCAAGGACTCAAGGAGATACTGTTTGAACTGTGATAAGCCTTAGTTGCTATTACCAACCCACACACACACACACACACACACATATATATATATATATATATATGTATACAGAATGAACACATTCATGAGACACCTACGTAAGGCATGTCATTGTAGCTCCAAGCCTCCACACCATCCCGTCTATGTCTGTCACCGACGACGTGCCAACTCCCCAGTAGACAGCCACCCAGCTAAAGCACACCCACACCCCATCACGACACGCCTCACCGTTATACCGCCACGAAAACGCCACCTAGGTAAAACAGGTATTTCGGGCTGTCTGTCTATACATAATGCCACTCACTGTTTCATGCTACACCTCCTCAAAAGTCCCCGCAAGTCGACATATTCCTTCATGGCATTCTATCACGGCATATCAGACACTAGCAAATTCGTATGTACTCAAGTACTCAAATTCCCATTCTGCTACATACATGTTTTTCAAAACCTGGCAAGCCCGTCGATATAACAAAAACAAAATACATCATCAAGAAAAAGAGAAGAACTCGAGAATATTAAGCACGAGAGCACCTGAAAGAAGAAGAACATGAGCCAAAGATGGGGGGGGGTTGAGGAAATAGGTGGCCGAACTACCAGCGTTGTTGTGTTCCCTTGAGTACCTATGTAGCCAAATTCATTCGCCCCAAGCAAGCAAAAAAAAAAAAAGAAAAGGGAGCTATCATTACCAAATCCACAGACAGACATGCTCTGCAAATCCGAAATCGCTATTCATTTCATATGATGACAGAATTAGTGGGTAAAGAAATGGCGTTCGAAAAAAAACCCCGTGCCGTAGGGGGCTCAAGTGTCCAGTGCTCTCTCGCTCTCTCTACTGTCGAATAACATTTCTGCTGTCCGGAGAGAATTTATGGTGTCGAGAGGGAAAATGTCCACCGTTCGCCGTCGTATGGCAGCCGTTTCGAGAAGAGACGATTAAATTTCCAGGTATATTTATATGTGAACGACACCTCAACGAGCCGAATAGAAGCCAACACGCCTAGAGACACACCCAGGAATGTTACCAGTGCACAAACAGTATTTTTCATCTTGCCTATCTGGCTCGTTTACTCGACAGTAACAGATTTGGCCAGGTTGCGAGGGAAATCCACGTTAAGGCCCTCGAGCACAGCCAGCCAGTACGCAATCAGTTGCAGGGGCACAACGTTGAGCAGGCCCTGCAGACAGTCCACCGTTTTGGGTATTTCAATCTTCTGCGCCTCGGATGTCTTAAATTCGGGGTCGGCGGGATTGCATAGTACGATGGGCTTGCCTCCACGGGCAATGACTGTCACGAAATAAGTTAGCTTCAGGTGACACAGAAAAGGGAGCACGGTATCAAGAGTCCCATGTAGGACTCTTTGAAAGTGATCAATGCAACGTACCTTGCTGATATGCGTTGAGCGACTTCTTGAAGATCTCGTCACGGGTGAGAATCATGATGATGGGCATGTTCTCATCCACTAGCGCCAGCACACCGTGCTTCAGTTCACCAGACATGACGGCCTCGCAGTGCAGATACGAAATCTCCTTGATCTTGAGGGCACCTTCCAGAGCAGTGGAGAACTGGCTACCACGGCCAAGGACAAGGAGAGACTTGTGGTTCTTGAAGACCTTTTCACACATCTCCTTGATGGGCTGGTCCAATTCCAAAATGGTCTTGATCTGGCTGGAGATGTTGGCCAGACCCTCCATAATCTCCTCACGCCGATTCTTCTTGGATGCCCGGTCCTCACTAAGAGACAGGGCAAACATGACCATGGCGATGAATTGAGAGGTATATGCCTTGGTGGACGCGACACCAATCTCAGGGCCGGCATTGACGTGCACACCACAGTGTGTAAGCAGTGAAATGGATGAACCGACAACGTTGACAATACCAACCGTCAGAGCACCGCGCTCCAGGCAGTACCGGAGAGCCATGAGCGAGTCGGCAGTTTCGCCGGACTGCGAAACAAAGACGCATGTGTCGTCGCGGAACACGGGAGCTGCTCTATCGAGGAAGTCCGAAGCCAGCTCGACCGAGATTGGTATCTCGGCAAGCTCCTCAAAGATACCACGGACCGCCATGCAAGAGTGATAACTCGTGCCGCAAGCAACGAAGATGATGCGTCGAGAACGACGAATCGTGGTAATGTAGGATCGCAAGCCACCCAGAGTGACGCTCTTCTCCTTAATGTCGAGACGGCCACGCATGGTGTTGACGACAGACTCGGGCTGCTCAAAAATTTCCTTTTGCATGAAGTGGTCGAACTTGCCCTTCATGATCTCCTGGAGCTCCAGCTCGAGTGTCTGGATAGCACGAACATTGGAGCTGCCGTCTGCCTTCTTCAGTCTATGAATGTTGAGGGAGCCCTCGTGAATGTGAGCAATGTCATCGTCCTCGAGGTACAAGACCTTTTTGGTGTGCTCGACGATAGCGGATGGGTCCGAGGACAGGAAGAACTCGGTGGGCATGGGCATGCCGTCATCGGTCATGAAAGCTCGAGATTGCGAGCGATGCAGAAGAGACTTGTCGGGCGCCCCAAGCAAGTTGTTGGATGGGGAGAGAAGGCCGGTTGCGTTCTTCTTGAGGGCGACGTTCTGGGACGCAGCCTCTGCGGGCAGAGGGGTGTGTTCGTCGGCGTACTCGACATCGACAAAGTCGACCTTCATGCGTCGCTGGGTCTTGACACCAATGACGAGGGGAGATCCCTTTCGGGCAGCAATGACCTCGTGGGGGTAGTGGACCGACTTGATCAACAAGCCATAAGCACCTTCGAGCTCCTGGATAACGGCTTTAGCCAGATCAGTGAAGCCGATCTGAGGGTACTGGTCGTAGATGTATTTGGTGAGCTTGGCGATGCACTCTGTGTCGGTCTCGGTCTCGAACTTGAAGCCCTTAGCCGCCAGAAGCGTCTTCAGCTCTTTGTAGTTGGTGATGATGCCGTTGTGGACAATGCTGAACTCCCAGCTAGGGTCTGATCTATATGACAGCACAAACGTCAGTACTCAGTCAATCAATATTCGGTGAGGAGAGCGGACAGCACGCAACCACACCCGCAACGAGACTCGTCGTGGTCAATCTGAAGCATGGATAACCGCGGCCCCAAGCACTGGGAGATTGCCTTTGCTTGTTATTCTTTTCATATGGTTTTCTTACCGATGAGGGTGGCAGTTGACGGTAGAAGGAGGACCATGTGTAGCCCATCGTGTGTGAGCAATGCCAGCATGTGAATCAAACACCTCTTCCAGGTCGACTTGGGACTCGTCGATGAGCTTCCTCAACTTGGCGACCTTACCAACCTCTTTGAAAGCAAAAACCTCGTTTTTCTTGCCACCGTCGACAGCAAGGCCAGCCGAGTCATATCCGCGGTATTCGAGACGAGAAAGACCTGGAATGAACGAAACGGTCGGTGTCAGTAAGTCGGGTTTGCGGTTCAGGACCAAGGAACGCATCAGGCCGCCCACTCACCATTGATCAACGTATCGAGAATAAACTTGCGGTCCTTCTCCACCAGGTAATTGATATATCCAAAGATGCCACTATTCCAAACGACAGCATGTTAGCTGCTGCGTATTTTCCCTAAAAGTTGGTCCTTCAAAATTGCGACTGCCATTGGAGCTGGTCCTATTGTTTCGAGACCGAGATATGACAGAGGCGGGGCAGTTTGTGCGGCGTCGGCGGGGGGATACGAGGTACGTTGGCTTACCACATTGTTAATGTGCGTTCTTGTCCTCGGAAAACTTCTCTTTGGACTAGATTCAAGGTTGACCTGGGGGGTCAAAAAAGGAGTCGGGGGAAACAAGGCGGCTAGGAGAGAAACGGCGGGAGATGATATACGGATTGGACAAACAGGACGCTGGGAGGGGGAAGCCTTATATGGAGTGGGGTGAGGAGGCGGGCTGACCACTGTCTACGTCTGTCTTTATGATTACGTCGAGAGCGCCCGGGAGCGACAAGGCCAACAGCCGCAGCAGCCTGACGGCGACAAACACAACGGCGCGACAACAACAGCATGGAGCACAAGGAGCAACGTGAGCGATAGATTCATCAAGTGGCAGCACATGGAGCAGGCGGCTATCGTTGGAGCAGAGACGCAGAAGCGGAGCGGCGAGGGGCCGTCGTTTGAGGCTTGGGGCTCAGCTTCCAGCCAGTGGGGTCATTGTGGCACTTTGACATTGTGGCATTTGGGACATAGAGGGGACAATGTCCATGTCCAGCCAACCAACGCAAGCAGAAGATGCGCCAGCCCCACTTGTCGCCGTATTACATGACTACTACTGGCTGAGCCCAACTGGCTGGTGGCGCAGCCGGACGCTCAGGGCAGGCAGCTTTCAGGACAACTGCAGTCTGCAAGTGCGTTGCGAGCGTTGCACCCGGCTCCTTCCTGTCAGTTTCGAAATGGAGGGGACCCAAGATTCAAGAATGATGGCACATGGGTCGCTGGATGGGATGAACATCACGATGGTGTTGGTGATGTGTACGAAGTACTGGTGTCATTGATACCTGCATACATACCTAATGCATGCCCCTCGTTGCCTTGGACCATTTCGCTGCACCTAGTATGTATGTACCAGCCTGCGTTCGTTACATTGCGTTGCTGGAGACAACCCTTTCGTTTCAGCGTCCATGGTGATGTGATGGTGGCGCTGCTTCCTCGTCCAGGCAACCAGCGACGATCTTCGCCCCCTTGTTGGTGTCAGGTGGAAAGCAAGTCCGCCATTTCGCTTCCCATGCTGCTTTTTCCGCCCAACACGAGCAAAATCTCGTGACCCGCAAGACTTTGTATCATACCTAATCCCAGACAAGGCCAACAACTCACCTGCTACATAGAACGGGCTGGGCCGCTGGCGGACTTGACAAAGAGGAAACATGTGCTGAAAAGAGGCAAACTCATTAGTGATGTTGGATGTACATAATTGGCTTAGTAGGTACTGTAATTCACGCGTTGGATATGACTGCGTATCCCTACGTATACATACATAGTCTTGTTGCCCCTGAGGACTGTTATCTTTGCTCAATGAATCGCGATGACGAAATACGGCATAAAGGTCAATTTAGCTTTCGGTTGGTTTCTTTTTTGTACGTACTCGTGGGTGAAACTTTTGAAATAGATACATATACGGAGTAGTGGGTATCTTTTTTAAAAGTTTCAACCACGAGTACGGATATATTCGCGTGCTTCTTCTCAGGGGCTTTCTCCACTGTCGTTGTCGGGCCTAGCCTTGCCTTGAAGCGCCACGTTCCTGCGTCGTGAGCTTGTGCCATCTTCACAGCCTCATTTGTGGCACATCCCGTACCCCAAGTTTCCAAGTATAGTAACCATCAAATCCCATTCAGACATCCTTTCTCCGTAGCGCTGATCCTGTTGACCGTACATACATACCTACTTCCTTAGCTTGATCGTCCTGTTACGGAATAATAAGCCATGACGTTGAGGCTCCCCAATCCGCCCGGCTAGAAAAGGGGTCTATGTATATACATACCGTCTTGCAGGAATCAGGATTGGGAGGTTTCTGGGTTGCCCCTTGGTCTGATGACCCCTGACGTCGCTGTCCATCGTCAGGCGGAAAATTGGGATGAATTCGGCTAGGTAGTTTCGCGGGGTGTCGAATTTTGCAGGGCGGATTAACCAATCCTTGCCTCTTTGATCTCGTAGGGACGGGTGGTGCCGAGCAATATCACGGGCCCCTGACAAGGAGTTGTCGTGGAACAAGTATGTATGTACCTAATGTGCATACATATAGTCAATATGTACTCTACTCTGTAATGAGAACGAACAATGCTTCAACGTGAGATTGAAATGACATCAAGCCCCCATCTTTGGGTTCCAACTCATGACATTTGGGTTTACTCATGAGGGGAAGACAAGATTCAGAGTGGAGAGACCACCTGCTTCTTGATGAGTCTTGACACCTAACTAGTGAGACGGGTGGTGTCGAGCAAAGCCCCCCTGATATGTATAAGCTTAATAATAAAACCGTCATTGACTTATGAGACCGAAAGCGCATCAACCACAGGCTGTTCCAACCACATTTAATATTCAGGGCGGAGACACCATCCGTCGCTTTTGACACCTAGTGACGGGTGTAGCCGAGCAATGCCTAGCTATGTACCCCTGACAGGGCGATACCTATCGTGCCATGGAGTAACGAGACCGACAATGCAATCAAATCAAACACACAACAACAAAGGCCGTCCCATCCTCCCTCCCACTTTTGGGACCCATCGCAGGGATCGTAGGGGTAGACAAGATTCAGGGCCAGGAATGTCTACATGTATCGCGTAATTCCACAAACGAACAGCTGAAGCCCTCAAGTCACAGTCGTTCTTGTCAACGCAAAACGACGGCATACACGCTCAATCGGATGATTTCACCCATTTTCAGCTGCCTCAACTTGACGTATAGGTGCCTGAACGCTTACTAAGTAGATGAAATGGGCTTATGTCTTGCATTGTTATCCCTATACACAACGAGTGGTCCAACACTCGCCTCGCTTCCTTTGTCCCCGCTCTACAGCTTCTTATACTCCAGCTTGCCCTCCAGTTTCTTGGCCTCAGACATCTTGCGCACTGCCTTATTAAAATCGTCCTGGTTGATTGAATCTCTGTAGTCCTTGATGGCGAATAATCCACTGTACACGGGGTGTTAGTCTGTAGTTTCGTTCACGCCACCGGGTTGTCTGGCAGGTTTGTGGTTAGAGGGGTTTTATAAAAACTCACGCTTCCGTCACCACATTTCTCAAATCAGCTCCATTCAAGCCATCGCTCATCTTGACCACGCTCTCAAAGTCAAGATCACCATCCACAACCACGTTCTGTGCGTGGATTTTGAGAATCTCCAATCGGCCCACCTCGTTCGGCAATGGAATCTCAATCTTTCGGTCCAGACGACCAGCACGCAGCAGAGCGGGGTCCAGGGTATCGGGTCGGTTGGTAGCCATGATGATCTTTGTCTTTCCTAGGTAGTCGAAGCCGTCCAGCTGGTTGAGGAGCTCCATGAGCGTTCGCTGGATTTCTCGATCTGCGCTGGTGCCTTCGGAGAAACGGCGGCCGCCGATTGCGTCGATTTCGTCCATGAAAATGATGCAGGGCTCGTGCTCCTTGGCGTAGCCAAACATTTCTCGAATTAATCGTGCAGATTCACCAATGTACTTGTCCACAATGGCCGACGAGACAACTGTAATTCTATAGTCAGTCTTACATTCACTTCGTGGCAAATTCTTTCTTCTTTATTCAGTGGAACAAAAAAGGAATGGACTGGAGATAAACACACCCTTGAGGAAATTCGTCTCCAGACTGCAGGCTACTGCTCTGGCCAAAAGAGTTTTCCCAGTACCGGGAGGTCCGTATAACAAAACGCCCTTGGGAGGCTTGATACCCACTCGGACAAAAAGCTCGGGGTTCTTCAGCGGTAGTTCGATGACTTCTCTCAACTCTCGGATCTGGTCGTTCAAGCCGCCGATTCCAGCAAAGCTGACTTGGCCGGGATCTTCTAACGACATGTTGTATACCAGGGGATCGACTTCACGTGGAAGCATGCGCATAATGGTGAGGGTCGTCATGTCCAAAGCAACACGTGTGCCTTGCTTCAACTTCTCCTTGTCTACTTTCGATCGGCAGCCGACGACGTACCGAGGTCCTGATGAGGCCTTGACAATGACTATCGTATTTCGGACAAACTGATCAGCATAAAAGAACTACACCATGGCATCGCGCTACCATAGTGTGAAGGGACCTCTGCTCCTCGGCCGGCAATGGAGGGGGCAATGCCATACATCTCTCATCATCCAGTTGCTTCAAAACGTCGCCAATGATTTGTCCCACACTTTGCAGCGCTTTGATGTTGTCCTCGGACTTGTCAAACTCCTTTTGTAGATCTTTGATCTCCAGCCGCAGATTCTTGAGTTTTGCCTCCCATTCTCGAGACTCGATAAGCTTCGCTCGGTAGGAGTCGAGGGCGGACCGGCGCTCTTCCTCTGGCGTCATGTTTGCGGTGGTCGGCGGAGGGTGTGGCGGGAAGATGCTTTGTATCGTGAGAAGTGGCTGCTGTAGCTGTATTCGCAACCCCAGCGGAAGTCAGCGGGAGTGTCTATGGAACGACAGCAGGACCGTTGACGAGGATTGAGTGCAGGTAGGTTGTTCGCTCCAACTGTCACGACGACGTGCGTCAATGCAGACTCCAAAGAGCTTACCTCACGCACCTGGAGCCTTGATGGCCCAATGCGACGATGGGACCGACCTCCACCCATCGGCAGAAAGTCGGCCTCGTGAAGCTCCTATTCATCAATGAGCATGCGACGACGGCCTACCCTACGCCATGTTCATCTCTCAGTGTGCTCACTTGTACCAACTCTCTCCTTTACACAATTTTCTCGGCAACGGTGCACGGACCACGTCCGCCCACTTCTGTTATGATTTGGCTGTATAACCTGCTGTAGCCCTAACAGCA
>SRPP01000163.1:0-48038 GCA_018360055.1 Claviceps monticola
GCTGTTTAAGTACCTCCACGCCCAGTGGGGGGAGTCTCAAGTAATCATCCCAGGCTTGCCGCCTATCTATCCACGATTAGTCATAGACTAATCCATAACATAGGCGTTAATTTTGAACACATGATTGACAAAGGAATGCTATTCATTATGTACTCCGTAAGGTACATACATAGGTACATACATAGGTACATACATAGGTACCTAGGTATCCAGGTGGGCAAATTCGGACAGCCTTCTAGAAGATTAGAAGACTGCAGGTGACAAATTTAGCGGGACGCATCATACGCTCATCATGCGTTGCTCATTTTACTTCTCTTCGTCCACGCAACAACCGCAAGGGGCGCTCAGTGAGAATGGAAAATGCGTCAGGATACTGCACCACAGGAACGCACCGAGTATGTAAATACAGCGAGTGCTGCAAATGCACGGTGCTAGGTACCTATGTAACTAGTCTCCTATCGAAATGCACACGATGAGGCCAGTGCAGTGACTGCAGTGACCAGAACGCACTAGACAATGCCGTCACAAGTGTGGCTGAGACGAAATATGGTGACGCCGTGGGCGAAGGGACAAAGCTGGCCAATCAACAGTCGACCTGAGTCAGGTTCACGAGAGCACACGAAAATCAATCATTTCGCCAAGTTTTTTATGACTAAGCCATAGAGATTTGAGAGCCTCGAGGAGTCGAGTGTGCAGAAATGGCTCCGCTTTGCTTCGCCAATGACGACATTCGAGAAGGGAAATCGGGGCCGCGGCCGGAGAGAGCGGAGGAACAGGGGTAGGTACCTATGTCACATGTACTCCGTATGTATAACGCAACTTCACCAGCAGCAAGGCAAAGGCGGTGCAACAACGTGCCGGAATGCCGGGGAAATGGACGGCCTTTCGCTGCACACAGGCGCCTATTGGCGGCTGATTTCTATGGCGTTCGCCGAGCTTTCCAAGGGATTCGGGAGGAAAGCCTCTGGAAAGGTGGCTGTGCAAGAGCTCGTGGACGGTGGTGGCGTCGGCTTTGCTGGAAGTTGACTCGACGGGGTTAATAACGTGCCCTGATCTGGGAGACTGGGAACTGTGTTGGCATTCCCTGCGGCGTATACAGAGTACACTTGCCCAAAGACCCCTCGCATCCCTCACACGTGCATATTTCGCGCAAAAACACAAAAAAGAGAAAGCTCTTTTCCCGAACAAAGACACTTGTTTCTTCCCTCTGCATCTATTCATCGTCTCCGCGCTATTCGGGGCCACTAGACTCAGCACCGTGCCACCGGTGACCGAGCCCTTCGTCACCAGACCCACCGGATCCCACGCTCCGTCTGTCGTCACTGCCCTCCTGAGCTTGTCTTTTTCGCCAGACACTACACATCCGGGGTGATTTCAAAGAGGCTTCAAAGAGGCAGGTGAAGAGAATCAATACCTTCCTTCATCATGGCCGACTACGCACCACCTGCAGGAGCCCCGCCTCCCAAGGCGCCTGAAGTCCCGGCTGGATGGGCAGCACGCTGGAACGATCAGTACAAAGAGTGGTACGTTTTGACATGCTCGAGGAGAAACAGTACTGCGACAGATTGAAGGGGACCTTTTAATGCGTCAAGCGCGCGTCCGAGACTAAAATGCCTAACCAAACACTTCCTCCGATTTGCCAGGTTCTACGTAAACGTGTACACCAAAAAGTCACAATGGGAGAAACCCACCGCGCCCGTCTTCCCCGTCGATGAAAACGCGCCCCCCGAACCCCCTCCAGGCTACGAAGGCGGCAAGAGCGCTCCCGTAATAACAACCGACATCAAAAAGAACCCCTACGAAAATCCCACAGACGAAAAGATCGGCACAGTGCCCCATGGACGAGCAAGCGAGGACGAAGACGCCAAGCTAGCCGCCAAGTTGCAGGCCGAAGAGGACGCGCGCGTTCGAGGTGGCCCTGCACCACCGGCTGGGTATGCAGATTCCTACGCACAGGGCTATCCCGGCGGTCAGCAATCTACACCGCCGCCACAGCAGCAGTTCCCGTCAGACTTGCCCCCCCGCGACGGATCAAAGTCGAAAGCCGGGGGCGGTATTCTGGGCAAATTGTTTGGCAAGGCCAAGCAGCAGCAGCAGCAGCAGCAGCAGCAAGGTTATGCTGGTGGGAGCAGCTATGGGGGATACGCGCCGCAGCCGCAGCCGCAGCAGCAGTATGGGGGGTATCCTCAGGGTGGTCCTCCCATGGGGGGTGGTGCCTACGGGGGTTACCCGCCGCAGGGCTACGGGCAGCCTGGCTATGGTGGTCCTGGTGGTTACGGTGGTTACGGTGGAGGATATCCCCAGGGTGGTTATGCACCACAGCAGCAGCAGCAGCAAGTAGCGGGTAGGAAGCCTGGTATGGGAGGAGGAATGGGTATGGGCCTCGCGGGTGGTGCGCTGGGGTTGGGAGCTGGTGTATTGGGCGGGGCGATGATTGCGGATGCGGTGCATGATCATGATCAGAGCGAGTATAATCAGGGATATGGTGAGTTTGCGTGACCCCCTATGTACCTATGCTGGATGCTGTGTGTGCAGGACAATGCTAACCATGGCTTCTTTACGCAGAGGACGCACAAGACAATGACTACGGTGGTGGGTATGATGATGGTGGGGGCGACTTTGGGGGCGACTTTTGATGATTTGGCTGGCTGGAGGTCGAGGGAGGGGATAGAGTTTTCGTGACAGAGAAATCGTGTCGGTGGACTGAGATGGATTACTTTGAAGAGTGGTCGGGAGAGATGGCTATCGGTAGAAATATTAATACATACCGGAATATTGTACAAAGGTAAATATATGTTTACATCAAAGCCATTAAAGTAAAATATTTCAGAGAATAAATCGAACTCTTAGGAGCCAATAAAGATTATGAAGGATCCGGATGGTGGTATAGGTAGATTCATTTGAGCTGGTACAAGAGTCTACGGTGAGGAGAGGGGCATCTTTTTCTTACTCTGTTTCTATCTCCTTTTTTATCTTCTACTTCTTTCCATTCTTCATACATTCTATCATTATATTATGTCTTTCTCTTTCTCAACTGCCTCGTCTCGAATCAATCATTCATGATATGTACAAGTTTTCGTACAGTAAATGGGAGAAAGATCGGCCCCAGTACTACCTAACAGGAATATAGTCTACGATGTATCACACCGATTCACAGGGCTGAAAATGGAAACCGCGGAACTTGGAAGTAGTTTCTGGGGTACTAGCTTTCCCAACAAACGGAGAAAAAATGTCACCATATCGCATATTTCTCGATGAACTTAGCTGAAGGAGGTTATGCGTTTCCATGGATGGACAGCCCTAAGTGAATTGTATTTCAACGCCGGCACTGCCATAAACTGCGTAAACTGCGTAAACTGCGTAAACTGCGTAAACTGCGTAAACTGCGTAAACAAGCAACACGCAACACGCGATGAAACAAACAAATGTGCATGCAGCATCAAGTTCATCCTACACCAGCTCTTCCACCTCCCATCCACACATCCCGACCGCTCACCCCCTCCGCACAGGCGTCTTCCGCTCATCTTTCATATTCCCCGCACCCTCATCGGCATCTTTCTTCCCCGATCCGGCCAGATAGGCAGCCATGTCGAAGTTGCCCAGCGGGTTCTGCTGCTGCGCGCCTCCAGCACCCATGACGGCATTGAGGGGGCTGTTGCGCTGCGAGGCCTCGAATTCGGCTTTTGTTTCGGGGTCCACTGCAATTTTTTTTTTGGAGAAGGCTTAGATGAGGGGAATAGAATATATTTGTGGTGCGAAGTGGTGGCAGAGAAAAGGGGGAGAATCAGGTAAAAAGCAAAGGGGTGAGAGAAAAAGGGAGGGGAATACGTACTGTTGTCGACGAGCTTGGGCATGCCGATGAAGATGGCCATGCTGACCAGACCCATGAGGATCATGGGGTTCTTCAGAATGCTCAATATCGAGACTATGAATCGCCCTTGTCAGTAAAAAAACAAAAGCGTATTTTGATATGTTGACCACACGATGCGCTTATCTCATCGAGTAGTGATCCGCGTGTCTAGAGAGCACATGATCTTGGCTGCCAGGAACTGAGCGTGCGCCAGGCCCATGAGGGCAAGGCACCCGTAGACACCACCAGGCGTTATGGCTTCAGTTCACGTATAAGCTCAGAGCCAGTGGCTGCTTTATCGGTGATGGCCAGAATCTCTGGTACTTCATCAACGACAGCTTTACCCCAAGGTTCGTAGCAGTCTTATACACCAGACACGATGCTCTAGTGAGTTGGTAAGTGCAGCACTGTCCAACTATCTCGCCAAGCTTTTCTCCGACGAGCATCGAAAGCCATCATGCCAGAATCAGACTTGTCGGTGACGACCAGGAGATTATCGTCAATGTAAGCCCCTTGGCGGGATAGTCGAAAACTGTGCTGCCCATCCCCAATGTACCACAAGAACGCACCACCACCGTACAAAGACTGACTTGCTACTCTTCCGCTGAGCCTCTGAACCGCTGGGGGTTCCCGACCATGAGGTCCATCGCCGACAAAAGCACCAAAACCCTCGCCGCTTGACTTCTGAGCTTCTCGCGCCGCTGCAAGCCGTCGTACCCAGCCCCAGCAAGCAAGAACACACACACACACACACACACACACACACACGAAAGGAACGCAAAAAAGAAAAGGAAGGAAGGGAGGGGAAACATACAACTCGGCCTCTCCACAAAATACATCTTCTTCCCCAAACTCTTCACCTCAACACCATCCCCCGCACTCCCCGCCTTCATAGGCACCACCTCTCCCATATTCCCCCACTCATTCCCGCGGAACGTGTCCCATGCTCGCCAACTTTCCCGCCCGTCCGGCCCGAGAGTGACGTCTATGCGGAGGGGTCGGAAGCCGTCGGTGGGGCAGTGCACGTCGGCGAGGTACGATCCGGGGGTGACGTTGTGGAAGACGAAGGCGTTGAGGGAGGAGAGTGGCGCGGAGTGGTGTTTGGAGAGGCTGGAGAGGGTGGCGTGGGTGGTGGATGGGAGGGCGAAGGGGTTGGGCGTGGAGGGGAGGTAGAGAGTTAGGGAGGCGGCGGAGGCGAGGGGGAGGAGGAGAGGGAGTATGGCGAGCATGGCGGAGAGGTTCGTGGGTCGCCGTGGGTTATGGTCGTGGTCGAGGTGATGATGTTGATGATGATGATGGTGGTGGTGGTGGTGTTCAAGCTTGAGTGGTTCCTGAATCCTGGTTCGATGGGTGGGGAAATTATAGCCAATCATGGTCGGCGGGTGGTGCCGACTTGGCCGACGCTGGACAGAAATGGGAGGGACATTATTCTGCTACGGAGTACGGAGTATGTACCTACCTACACATATGTACGTACAGTGCAGCACAAGATGATGACGTGGGAGAACGTTGAAAAAATATATCACGTTTGAAGCCAAAGCACAGGTTGACTTGACTCCCATGCCACTATGTATGTAGGTATCTGATCTTCTAAGCAGCACCAAGCGACAGTGAGCCGCGAGTTCATATTACTCATACTCGGCATACCGAGCGGTCCTCAAGCGGACACCGAATTCCTGTCTCCCGAGTCCCTCCCCATGCCCGCGCATGAGCGACAGCTTTTTGCGTCTGGAAGCATACATCGAGGTCGATTTCGACGATTCCAACATATGCGCTCTATCTAGGCCCTGCTCACATTCACTGGGGAACCGACCCAGGTCTGGTGAAGCGGCACAGGAACCCTCACGCCTTCCTGCCCAGAATGTCTACCACGCCGGTCATGGCTCATTCATGACTTGGTTGCAGCCTCGGTCGCCTTGAACGACTGCTCAAAGTCGGCGATAATGTCATCGATATGTTCGATGCCGACGGAGATACGGATAAGGTCCTGTGGTGGGGGTCAGATCTGTTGTACTACCTGGCACGGCGGATGTGGGGGAAGACATGGAGAACTAACCTCGGTGACACCCGAGCTGGTCTTTTCTTCATCAGAGAGCTGTTCGTGCGTGGTCGTCCAGGGACTATCGTATCCAAAGCCCGTCAGCAATGTATCCTCATTCCGCGCCATTCATGTGAAAGCTGGCGCTCGTGATCAAGCAAAGGCAGGGGAAAGCCGGACCAGCTGCAGCACAACAAGAGCAAAAGCAAAAGGGAAGCAACGTACTGAATAGCCAACGTCTTGGCATCACCAACATTCGCCAAATTAGAAATCAGCTTAAACCCATCCACGATCTGACTCCCAGCCGCACCACCCCCCTTCACCCCAAAGCTAAGCACGCCCCCAGAACCTCTCGTGAGATACTTCCGGGCCGCCTCATGATACGGATGGCTCTCCAGTCCCGGATAGCTCACCCACGACACATAGGGGCTGCTCTCGAGATACTTGGCCAACGCCAACGCATTCTGGGCATGTCTCTCCGCGCGCAAACTCAACGTCTCAATCCCCAGGAGCAACTGCTGCGCTGCAAATGGATTCAGCGTAGCCCCAAGATCTCGTAGGACTTCGACACGCGCGCAGATAATGTACGTCAGGTTCCCAAACGTCTCGTGGAATTTCAGGCCATGGTACCCCGCGGATGGTTCGAAGAATTGGGGAAACCGCTTTGCGTTCTTGGCCCAGTCGAATTTGCCCGAGTCGATGATGACGCCTCCGATGGTGGTCCCGTGTCCACCGATCCATTTCGTGGCAGAGTGGACGACAATGTCGGCGCCGTGGTCAATGGGGCGGATGAAGTAGCCGCCCGCTCCGAAAGTGTTGTCCACGATCAAGGGTACGCCTTTTTCGTGGGCGGCTTTGGCGATGGCTTCGAGATCGGGGACGTTGTAGCGTGGGTTGCCGATGCTTTCTATGTAGACGGCCTTGGTGTTGTCGTCGATGGCGGCTGCTAGTTCTTGGGGTTTGTCTCCGTCGACGAACTTGGTATGGATGCCTAGGCGAGGAAGGAAGACTTTGAGTTGGTTGTATGTGCCGCCGTAGAGGTTGGATGTGGAGACGATGTTGTCGCCGGCGCGGGCGAGAGTGGCGATGGCCATGAATTGGGCTCCTTGGCCGGAGGAGGCTGCGAGAGCGGCGACTCCGCCTTCGAGCGCGGCCATGCGTTTCTCAAAGACGTCGACTGTGGGCTGTGGGAGGGAGAAAAGCAGGTGGGATACGTATCAGCTACTCTGTTGTCTTGGACTTGGTTGATAATCTGCCAAACGGTGGCCTCCACTCCAACTTTCCTGAGAGCATCTTGGAATGAAGCTTGAGAGAACGGTATCAAGGGCAGTGAAAAAGTGGTGTATAGTTCTTACATTCATCATGCGGCTGTAAATGTTGCCGAATTCCTTGAGGCCAAAGAGCCTCGCGCCATGAGCCGAATCATCGAACGTGAAACTCTGTAATCTTCAGCCTCAAGCCACTTCCCTCGACCTCTCCTCGACCTCTCCTCGCCCTGAGAGGACAAGTCAGAGGATACTGAAATCTTTTCTTACAGTGGTGGCATAGATGGGAACAGCTCTCGACTTGGTCGTCGGATCCGGCTCCTGCCTACAACACAGCACCAACTATATCAGTCCATCATCTGTCAGTTGCGTACTCGTGGACGCAGCACACTCACCCAGCATGGAGCTGAAGGGTCTCAAAATTCTTGCTCAATTCAGCCATTTTTGTTGGCGAGAGTTCAAAGAAAGGAATCTTCTTGAAATCAACAAGGGACGAGATTGGAAAGTTCTAAGGACAGGCAAGAAAAGAAGAAATGATGCGGCATCAAAGCTACGAAGCGGACGGTGGAGGTTGACGATGCGCCTCATTTAAGAAGGCCGCCGGTCCATCACGTCAACTTGTAACAAAAGTCCGCCACTGCGGCACAATGACCTGCTAGTGGAGTCTCTGCACATGTTGTGAAAGTAGGCGACGGTAGTACTCCGTATGTATGTATGACATATGTATGTAGTAAGTAGTATTGTTTTGAGAGGGTTTGTAAATGCGAGGTGGGGCTCGTATCATCATTCCCTCAGACGCTTGCAGTTGCAGCTCGCAATGCTCTGGTCCAACTAAGTGAGCACTCCAGCAACCAACAGAGAGCTGCCCCTCCCGCCCCTTCGCAACATGTATTAATTAATTAATATTCATGATTTCATTAAACATCCGTTGACGATACACTCATGTTGCTCCGTAAGTACTTATGCACCACCAAGGGCGCTGGGACGAGCACGCCATTGCCCGTCCGATTGACGCGTTGCCGCCGAACGGGAGGGGCAGCAGGGCGGGGTTCGGGTCGGGCGGCAATGCAGTCCGAGCCTTGCTCTAGGAGATATGTAACAAATCAATGTCATGTATCGATCGCGGCCAATGCAACTGGGTGCTTCGATTCCCCTCGCAGCGGCCCGTCTGGTCCTGCATACTTGAGCAGTCAACCTTGAACCGACCCCATATTGCATTACATTGCATCGTCTCGCATTGCATTGCGTCGCATCCATCGCGGTATGTACATGCCACATCGTATCGGATCGCATCGCATCGTGTCGAAACCCAACCCATTATATCCCATTATTCCCGTCGCACCGTCGATACTCTGTACGTTGGCCATGGTTCCCGTCTAAGTCTCGAGAGTACGCTTGCCCACCTGGCATTTTGCTATGCCTCTCTTTGTCGTCTTTGGCCACGTTTCTCGCGGCCATGGGAATATCTCGTGGTACCGCCGCTGCTCGACTATTTCACGCTGATTCATGTTGAACCTCTCGCACCTGCGTATCCCCGGTCTTGCTCTGCGTCGCGGACCTCCCGACAATCATCTGCTTGGCCGTCAAAGTGGCAGATGCGATCCACGCGCAAAAGGCGGCAGCGGCCAGAACGGAATCGCCTCGAGTGGCTTTGCACGCGGTGCTATTGCAAAGCGTCAGGCTGCCAACGTGGACCGCAATGGCGATGAAGCCCGCAAAATACAACACGGTGTTGAGTCCCTCCACAGTCAGTGTCGCATACGGGTGCGCAGCGCGGCTGAAGAAGCGAGGGCTGATTTCCAGATAGAGAATCGATACCATGGAGATGATGGATGCCGAGAGCAGGTAGTCGATCGAGCCGGGAGGCGTTTGTGAGGTCTTCGTGCGGTACCAGTTCACGACTGAGACCCGGGTCAGCTCCATTCGAAAGCATTACTCTCTGTTTGTTATGGAATGCTTGAAAGGCTCAGGTCGCGCATGACGTACCGTAGGCAGACACACTCAACGTGCCCACAGCCAAAAGGGTCTGCAGCAGTCGAAGCGCAATGACGCTGAGTCGGCTCATGACGGGCAGAGAAGCATGGAGATGCTAAAATGCGGGGATTCACCGCGAGTTTTTATGGCAGGACGGGACCCTGGTTTTATAAAGGATCAGTGGTCCGAAGAAAAGCACCGAGCCGTAGTCGTCAACTTATCTGCCGCCGCACAAGTTCAATTTGCACCCGCATCGAGTCAAGAATGAAAGTATGTAAAAAGGAGAGCAAGAGATGAGGAAACAGGGAAGGATGGAAAGCTTGACCCAGCCCAGTCATGCATGTCTGATAACTATTAACCGGGTCGTGGCCCACATGATACGCAATGAATCAATGATACCTCTTGAACTCTTCTCAGCGTTGCAGTTCACTCACACAGGAAGCGGGGACGGGCATGCCAAAGGGAAACATGGATCGAAAGGACCGTCATCATCACTTTTGCGATTGCGACGTGATGGCACATGTGTGAAACTGACTGGACGTCATGCTCCTTTGTCCACGACGTGGCTCTTCAATGCCGGCCGGGCGCTGGATTCCTCAAGGGGATGATAGTGATTGGAACAAATATTGGAGCAAGGAGCTGCGGAATAGGTACCTACGGATACCTAGACTACGCTATACATGGGTGTGGACATATGTACATAGGTGGGTATACACGTGACGTTATGCGATATCCGTCACGTGATAGGACCCCATTCAGCTCCGGCTCCACCACTTTGGCTTTGGCCGGGGAAGCAAGTTGCATTTCGGTGTGTACATATGTATGTATGTATGTATGTATGTACATGTATGTACCTACAGGCTACATACAACTCTGTGTGTATGTATGTACCTATCTGTTGTCACCGTTTGTGGAACAAAGAGCTGCTTGGTTACATTGCGGACCCGACGAATGCAGATCGCAAGGGTCTGACCACTCACGACCGCCGCAAGTGACAGATCTGGACCCAAGGCCGAGGCCTCTTGCGGCATTGCGGCATTGCGGCTTGGTCCTTGGACCTCGGCCTCAGCAGCAATCCTATTGCCAGCCGCTCACGCACTTCCCGACGTCGCATGCAAATGCGTAGCCGTACCCTCGGACGTCGATGCCCCTATCAAGCATTTAATGCGCGGCCAGTCGGGCTTGCTGGCCTTTTGTGGCATTCACCTTGACCCCTTCTTCCCTCAAAGCTAGGTAGCTTCTATTCCAACTCTTCTTCCCCTTTTGTTCCTTCATTTGAATCAGATCGGATCTTATTTGATTCCTTCTCCGCCTTCTCTATTTCTTTGGGCTCTGGTAGATTATAGCTCGAGCACAGCCACCTTCCCGCCCGCGTTGTCCTTGTCGTGGTGCCATCACACAATAATTGTCTTACATTCCGGTCTCTTGATTGACTCGAGAAGAAACTCTTGGGACGCAGAAGTACATCTTTGCACTCATGGCTCCGGTTCAAGATCCCGCTGCCCTCCAGGCGGAGTTGGGTGCGATCCCTCCGCCCGGCTCTCCTTATGGTGTTCCTGTCCCCGGCACTGAGCGCCCCGGCCGCAGTGCTATCTACAGAGGCTGGAGGTTTCGCGACAGAGAGCTCCTGACTACGTTTGACCCGGAAGTCCGCTCGGTTCACGACATGTTCGAAACTTCGGCTCGAAAGCGACCCAACAAGAAGTGCTTGGGTATGCGCAAGTGGAATTCCACGACCCAGGCTTGGGCCGACGGCTTCGAGTGGATGACGTATGGCCAGGTTGCTGCGCGGAAAAACCACTTTGGAGCCGGTCTTATTGAGATTCATAGCCGTGTTGGCCATTCGCAGGACAAGTTTGGCGTGGGTATCTGGTCTCAAAACCGCCCCGAATGGCAAATTGCTGGTAGGTACACAAATCCAGCAAGCTGTACCGTCCTATGAACGTGCCCAGTGCCTACCTGAAGGCGAACCGGGCTTTCTTTCTCTTCCTCAAGACATCCCCTTTAACAGAACGCTTCAGATCTCGGTGCCTCGTCACAAAGCCTTTATACAGTGTCCCTCTATGAGACTCTCGGTCCAGACGCTACCGAGTACATCATTAATCATGCCGAACTGCCTAGCGTCGTCTGCTCACTGCCGCACATACCCACACTCCTTAAGCTTGCGCCTCGTATTCCGACTCTGAAGATCATTGTGTCCATGGATCCTTTGACCAGCGGTGAGCTTCCTGGCCAGTCCAAGGCCGATGTGCTGAATGAGCTTGCCGCTCAGTATGGCATCAAGATCTACTCCATGGACGAGGTGGAGAAGATTGGCCTTGAATCTGGCCGGCCTGTGCGAGGTGCAGCATGGGACGATATTGCGACCATCAACTACACATCCGGTACCACCGGAGCCCCCAAGGGCGTTGTGCTCACGCACGGAAACGCTGTTTCCGCCAACGCCGCCGCTCGTCTCGGCGGTCATGTCAAGGAATCAGACATTCATATTTCTTACCTGCCGCTAGCCCACATATACGGCCGGCTCATCGATCACATTGCCCTGGCAGAGGGCGCTGCCGTAGGATTCTTCCGGGGTGATATTATAGGTCTAGTAGACGACATGAAGATTCTCAAACCCACGGGCTTCATCTCTGTTCCTCGCTTGTTCAATCGTTTCAACTCAGCTATCCGCACAGCCACCGTGGACGCCGATGGCGTTCGCGGAGCGTTGTCCCGACACATCATCAGCTCCAAAAAAGTCGCCATGAAGGCCCCCTCCGGCCAGGCCTCCAATAAGCACTTCTTCTGGGACAGAATCTGGACAAAAAAGGTCAGAGCCGCTGTCGGCCTCGACAGAGCCCACACCATGATTAGCGGAAGTGCTCAGCTCGACCCCGATGTCCAGGAGTTCCTCCGCGCCGCCTTTGCCAACGAGTTTCAGCAAGGCTGGGGCATGACCGAGACATACGCCACAGGAACCGTCCAGATGAGCGGCGACTTCAGCACAGGAAACATCGGTCCTCCCATGGGTGACGTGGAGCTATGCCTAGAATCCGTCCCCGAGTTTGACTACACCGTTGAGGACAAGCCCAACCCCCGAGGCGAACTCCTCGTAAGAGGCCCCGCCGTTTTCCAAAAATACTACAAAAACGACGAAGAAACCAGCAAAGTTCTCGAGGCGGACGGCTGGTTCCACACCGGTGACATCTGCGAAATCGACAAGCTAGGTCGCTTCAGGATCATTGACCGAAAGAAGAATGTGCTGAAGCTCTCTCAGGGGGAATACATTTCTCCAGAGCGCATCGAAAACGTATACGCCGCAAACACGAACCTCATCAACATGAGCTACGTCCACGGCGATGCCAAGGAGTCGACCCTCGTGGGCATCTTTGGGGTCGACCCAGAGAATTTCCCCACCTGGGCGTCCAAAATCTTGGGCAGCAAGGTCAGCGCGGAAGTCAACGACATGAAGACTGCTGCGGGAGATCCCAAAATTCGGCAGGCGTTTCTCAAGATTCTGGATACGATTGGGCGGAAGTACAAGTTAAATAGCTTTGAGAAAGTACGGGGTGTGTATCTGGATGTGGAGCCATTCACAATTGAGAATGAGCTTCTTACGCCGACGTACGTTTATGCCCCCCCCCCCCCCCCGTTTTTTTTTTTGTTCTCTTCGATGTGGCAGGAATAATGTCTGGCTTGTTTTGGTGGTCTGCCGACCTAAAATTGTGCAATGCTAATCAGTTTGCAAACAGACTCAAGCTCAAGAGACCCCAAGCAGCCAAGAAGTACCGTGCCGAAATTGACGCCATGTACGCTGCGATCAATAGTGCGACAGCACCTACCTTGGCGAAGCTGTAGAGTTGATGAGCGAAAAAATATGGGACATGGAGTATGGAGTCAAGGTTCCGGCAGGAAGGAAGGGACTTGGTTTGGTGTGAAAGAGATGGAATTTGCGAATGAGGAACGAGGGTCAATGTTGTACAATTACTTGCGTTTACTACCTATGAAATGAGGCCGGCTCTACATGACTGAAGCTGTGTGAAAATTATCTCCATCCGCTCTTTCGAGAAATGAAACACTTCAGAGTGTTTCAACGTCAAAGCAGTTCACAAGCCGACACAAGACCATTTGGTCCCGGATGCGTTAAGTAGGATGAAGACTATTGAGCCGAACCGACTGTGGTAGGCGTGAGCAAATTCGATTCTAATCACTACTGTGTCACAACACAAGGAGCACGGTAGGCGAAACTCTATCAATGAGATTGTATGCATTGAACGTAAGATACGGCAGAAAAGAAGAAAACAACAACTACGATGTCACAGCAAGTTCAGGATAGGTTGAAATCAAAATCATGTGGATTCGAATGTATGTACAGTGAACTAACCGAGAACAAGAAGATAAAGGAAAATAAAGACAAAGGAAAGACACCAACTACATGTACATACAATGCGCGTCTTTATACCCCCCGCTCACTCCTCTTCTCCTTCACTACCATGATTCATCGTCAACCAATCTCTTCCTTCTCCAGTGTCCACATCCCTCCTGCTCTTTTAATTCCTATCAGTCGAGTGACTACGAGTGCTTCGCTGCAAATCCCTCTCCGTCCTGTAGTCTCTGCTCGTCGAAAATGCCGCCGAGACGTCTTCGAGATGGCTCTGCTACTCGTGCCACTTTATTTCGATAGTCAGAGCCCGTTCATGCTTGTCATTCCCGCGGAGTCTCGGCAAACGATGATCGCTTCATTTACTCACATTTGTTTTTGTCTTTTAGGCCCATCCGTGGGCGCCTCTTTATACCAACTTGCTGTGAAACTCGCGCTGTCTCTGCTGCGACTTCTAAATTCTCTGGATGAATGGCCTGGTATGTAAGTCGCAAGATGTGGCCGATGCTCAAAAAATGGCGGTGACAATGATTGCGTGATGCCTTGGGAGTCGGTCGCCGGATCTGGAGCTTGTCAAGGTCTTCTCGAAGTATCTGCTCATGAAACTCTTGACACTGGCCATACTAGGGCCTCATGCGGCCTCAGGTACGACTTGGCCAAGATCTTCTCGCTGTGGGCATTGACCCGCAGCGATTTGGACGGGTATGTCATGACCACGCTGTAGGCATTGACCCTCAATGATTTGGATAGACTACCTAGATATTCCATGAGTCTATGACCACGCTGTAGGCATCGACCCGCAGCTATGTGGACAGAGGTCGGACAGAGATAGGGCCTAGGCCGCGACCACACTGTGGGCATCGACCCGGACGGGTTACCTGGATATGTCATGACCACGCTGTAAGCATTGGCCATCAGCGATGACGGATACGGTACATCTGGCCTTATAAAGCACAGTTTATGGCTTTAGAAGACGCGGCTGTTGCCTTTGTGTTAGCCCTTTTGTTCAGGTTCACATCTCGAAGCGTGTTGCTTACAGCCTGCTGTGTTCAAAGAACAAAAGCAGGGAAGAATACTCAGCTTACAAGATGTGTCTGTTCGGAAGGCATGTTCAGAGATCTCTCGTCTCTCATCATTGTTGATAGGCTGTCATGGTCTTCATGGTCTTCATGAGATTGAGAAATCCGGTGTCTGAAGTGGGTGCCCTGGAGCTACCAGAAGCAAATCACAAAGACGAGCTGCATGGCGGCCTGATATTGGATCGAGTTCGGATTGAACACCAGAGAAGTGGAAGAAAGGATGTGAAAAGATGCAGTGACTTTCGTGATCTAAGACACCGGGGGTATGAGGAGTCCCCCGAAACCATCGAGAGTGCGGAAGCCGGAGAGAGTCATTTGGAAAGACCAGTCTAGAGATGACCAAGTTGTTGTTGACTTGAATGAGAAGACAGAACGGACTAGAATTATGTGGGCGAGCGCTCGCCTTTTTATAAGTGCTGGTGATCGATCAGCCGACATTCCCATGTGTGAATCATGGCCTGTCGGACAAACACTCCTGCAGTGTTAGTGACCCATGAAGCCTCTGACAGCCGTTGACACTTATCCCACTTGTTTCAGGCCGCCTCTCGTTTGCATCATTTCCCGCAAGTTGCAATACTCGGGCCCCTCGCTGTGTACGAGACATCCCCTGCTCTTTTCATGCAGCGGCACGCAGCAATTAACGAATAGACATGGAGCCGTTGAAGACAAAGAGAAGATTTCAGGCAAGTCGATTCGATCATGTGTTTTCAGGAAAACATGATAACTTGTAAGGTCAATGACTGCTATGTGTCGACTACCGATACTAACATGGAGAGAAGATGGCAAAACAAACGTAAAGAATCGCCGTAATGGCACCCGAAATTGCCAATTGATTCTTCAATCTTTGAAGTGCTTCCTTGTGAGCATTCCTCCGTGATTTTGTTTTGGTCTATAACCCATGCGAAGTGAAGGCAGTGCATATGACAACTGCATTACGTTCGGAACCTCGCTTCGTCCGCGTCATGAATACAAGCTAAGACGTGATTCTACGTGCTTCAGTCGTTTATCTTTCCTGTTTACGCTTCACTCATGGGTGCTTCATTTGTTATGGTACAAACGAATGCAACTGAGAAGCTGAGCCTGTCTGACCATCTGATTCTCAGCCAGCATGGCCTTTTATTTCGTAATGGAATCATCCATCCCTACTCGATATCTTGGGCTAATCCTCCTTATACTCTGAAGAGCGACTCTTCTCGCGTTACGCGTGGGCGCGCGGCCAACGTCTTCGGTGAAGTGCTAATAGTCCACATCAGGGTCAGCGCACTTCTTGTTCAGATTGGGTATCCATGTCGGCTGAGATCATTTCATTTTCCATGTATGTATGTATGTATGTACATACTCCGCACAAGAGACCTTACGCGAGACGCGGAGAATTGTAAGCCAGCAAGGGCTGGTCCCCGCTTTGGATGCTCCTTATCTCTCCTTATCTCTGTCTTCCATTCAGGGACCGGGACTAGTCACATCCGCTACGCGAAACGATACGCTGAGCCCAACGCGCTCATGGTAATTGAACATCTCGGACCTCGAAGCTTACACGGCTAGGTTCAGTGGGGGATTGAGGCCAGCATCGTATGTCTGTTGTCTATCCCAGGTCCAGGTCCGGCACCGGCAGGAAGGGCATGACATGGGCCTTCTGGGCACTTTCGTCCCATGAGTGTCACCGCGTCCATGACAGCAGCGCCGCGGCAGGTGGTGATAGACCTGACTCTTGACGACTCAGACGACTCAGACGACTCAAACGACTCTGAAGCGACCCCGACCCCGACGCGCGTGTCCGGAGCCAGTAAGCAGCCGTACTTGAACGCTGTTTCAGAAGGGGAACCGCCGGCCAAGAAGCGACGTAAAGGGTCGGAATGGGCTCAAGAGGAGCGAGAGACAGCCAAGGCGTTTGTGCGGCAACTCTTGTTGCCGCATGTGGTGAGGGCGGTGGATCGGCTGTCGCCGCAGCGCTATGCCGTGGACAAGATCGCCGTCGAGGTATGTCATGGTAACCCATGTTGGCGAGAAAAGAGATTGTTCGTTGTTCTGCGATGATGCGAACTTGAGGCGCACTGTGGAAAATTGGCGTTCTATATGCTACTAACTCGACCGGCTTAAACAGGCAGTGACAATATTGCTTACATCGACGAGCTTTCTCGAGAGGGTAGGGGCCGCTCATGGGGTGTTGACGGCCCGTGAAGCTTCTGAAATAGAGGCTCGCGCAGCACTGCTGGTTCGACAGCTATCCGCTCTTCCGGTGCGATTCACACACCAGATTTCCCTGTTGGGCCAACGGCCTCTTGACATCGGGCTAACAACACCTTTGCACTGCTCTAGAAGTTTCAGAGACACGACCAAAAGCTTGAATCAAGCCCTCTCAAGTCTCTACCGGAACCGCGTATACCTCCTTCCAAACCTGTGCCGGCGCCATCACCACGACCAACTCAAGCGTCTTGGTTTTGTCCTATTGTCCAAGCGGAGACATGTGTCGAGCTTGAGCAGGTTCCGAGGGAACCAAGAGCGCGGCGTCGACAGGTATTCCGGGCTCAAATGGATGTCTCGGCCGCTGCCAATGCCAGCACGTGGCTGCAGCTGCAGCGAAGGCCTTATCTACGGGCCGAGTCCCGCGATGCGATTGTTCGCGGCCTGCAGAGTCGGGTCGCACTGCAAGACTGTCCGCCTTTGCCAATCGTGTATCACGTCGACTTCACACTGCTCGAGATAGCCGAGATCATCCTGCGACTAGAGACGGCAGCTTCGGCCATTTTTCCAAGAACGGAAGAGGCCCTGGTCCATCTGGTACGGAAGAACGACGTCAGCTCTCTCGTCGGCAATTCTATTCCTGGGCGGACAGTAGAAGACATCCAGAACTTCTGCTCGGATGTTCGCGCTGGACATCCGGTCTGGCGCACGAATCCTCTTGTGCTCTCGCTCAAAAAGGCCGACCCTACAATACACCATCAAAATCGGAATGCGAATCGCGTTTCATCGATGCTACTGGCTCGCGAGCTCGAAGGCACTATCGGCTTCGGGCGGATGCGACAATATGAAAACTTTCAGAACCAGTTTCGTGTCTGCCACGAAGACGGCTTGTCAGTCATAGCCGAATATACCAATTGCGCGGGCGACATCACTGCCATGTGCTGGGTACCCCATGGCAACATTATATGTGGCACCACGGCCCATTCCGATGCCCACAACCAGCAATACAACAAGCCAGGGAACCTGCTGCTGTGCTCGACGAAGAAAGGGACGCTCCAGGCAATGGACAATCATCGAATTCCGCGGCCCGTGGTGGACAAGGGGGAGAATTCAACCCACGCGATGCGTCAAAGCCAGGACCCCTGGTTGTACTCATCGGTCGTGTCGACCGATTACGATGGCGTCACCGGCCGAGGATATACGTCTAGCTTTGACAAGACGGTCAAGGTGTGGGACGTGCCGGGGGAGGCGGTGGAAGAGAGCTACACCAAATATTCCATGAAGGCTGTGGCTACGTGGCACCATGATGGCAACGTCAACTTCGTGGCCGCTGCCAAGGACGGATCAGGGCGTGTTGCGACCGCCGCCGATGTCCCGACTGGAGCCATCCGAATCTACACAGTTGATTCGCAAGACGTCCAAAACAGCCCGTACTACACCGTGTCGTGTACGCGGAATGACGCTGGACGATCGGACAAATGGGCCTATTTCCCTGCCACAATGCAATGGGGTTTGTGTGCAGGCACGCGGCACCTACTCGCCATCGGCTACTCGCCCCGCGGCCTCAGCGGCGACGACAGCGACATCCCAGAGGACAAGGTGCACTCGGGCGAAATCGTTCTCTGGGACGCGGCACGGCGGGTTCAAATCCCTGTGTTGACGGCCACGACAGCCAACGTCTTCGAGATCGTGTGGCACCCCACTCTGCCTCGCTTCGTCGTGGCCACGTCGCCGTCAGGCCTCATCATCGAACAGGGAACGCGCACGAACCTGCACATCTTGCAGTGGGACGCGGACAAGGAATGGGGAGGCGCGTACAGCGAGATCCAGAAGCTCGACTGTCCAGCGTCGGATATCAACGAGCTGACCGTGATGCCTAATTCTCTCAGGCACGCCTTTGTCACCGCCGCGTGCACCGACGGCCGAGTCTACGTCTGGGACACGGCGCAGGGCGACCGGCCGATCCACGTGCTGAAGCATGGGTATCCGATCGACGACTTCACGTTCGACCGCGAACGGGAGGACACGGGCATAAAGTTCTCCGCCTGGGGCACCACAGCCGATCGCTTCTACACAGGCTCCAGCGACGGCGTAGTCAAGGTGTGGAACGTCCGGCGCAAACGCCGCCCCTTTGTACGGAACCTCCTCGAGGCTCCTGGGCCTATCTCGTGCGGCGTCTTTTCCCCTGACCACGCCAGGCTCGCTGTTGGAGATGCCACCGGCCGCGTGTTCCTCTTATCCGTTGACAAGCGCGACGCCTTTGATTCTCATTTCACCACCCTCCCTGGGACCAACCGCCGCGTCCGCCGGCCCCAACCATTCACGCCGCATCCCGAGCCGCCGCCGCCGCCGCCACCGCCTTCCCAATCGCAGAGCAGCTCAACAGCAAGCGACGCCTCTCTTTCCGGCGATCAGTCGATTGCCCAATACTCCAACCAAACGTACATAGCTTCCCGCCAACTCGTCCTCCACAAGAACCCCGTCATCGGAGCTGTCCAGGGTCCCTCGTACGTGGCCACGCAGCTATACCGCCCGGAGGCTCACGCTCACTCGGACCCGCAAGGTCCCCTTCTCCCTGAATACGAACGCATGCAATTAGATACCCTCGCCGCTAGCATTGGACACTCCCGGCGCTGCTTCCGACGACTCAAACAGCCCGCTGCCTTGGTCCCCGAGGCTGACTTCGTGCACGCGTTGAATATGTCCAAGGATCTGGATGTAACGGCCCTACCCGAGACGCTGGTGCGGGAATTAACTCACAGTGGGGCGCAGCTGTATCTTGAAGGTGATGAGGGCTGGGAGTTTTCGTATGAGGAGATGCCGGCTTCGTTAGAGGCGAGCAGCCATAGAAGAGGCGTGATTTGAGGCGGAACAATCACACACATACACACATAGGTATCATCGGATAGGGGACATGGAAGGACTACCTATAGTAAGAAGCATGGAGTCATGAACTAGCGATACTAGACAGACAGCATTTTACAAGGGACATTTAGCGTTGAACAAGACACTCAATGAATTAAATCACGGTATAGAGCACAATTTCTTATGTACTTATTCATTCGTTTGTCATGCCGTGAACTGAAGGCCATTCATTCATTGCTGGAGACGTATGACCGTTTTGTAATGTATCTGGCAAAAGATGGTACATACATATCTGAGCCATCGAGTAGCCACACGCACACACAAACAGCGTTAAATCAATTTATGTATGAGTTATGGCAACCACCGAATCCCTTCTTTTGTATCTTCTCCTGCCGTTCATAGACTTGTCTTGCATGCAGGACTCGTGCTTCTTCTCTTGTCTTCTCGTGCTTTTCTTCCTGGCTGGGTTTTGTAGTTCTCGTGGCAACGACAAAGGCTAGCGCCACCCACCAACTGCTGTGATAATGGCACCGCAGCGCAGCGCAGGGCGCAAAAAAGAAAAAACGCGTAAAACAAGAGCAGTGATATGTGTGTCGTACAGAAGTGCGAAATGGCCCATCAAGACGGCCATGAAGAGCACCATTTCACCAATTGTAGGCCACGGCAGCAAGATGGCGGCCGAATCATCTGTGGCCTACATCACAGGTTCTGAATATCGAGGCAAGACGAAAAGTTTCTGTAAGCATTATAGTAGGGATTTCCCCTGTCGTCATATTAAGTATCTTGTCTATTTCTTGTTTCCTTGCTTCATCCTTCATTCTTCGCTAATTCGTTCTGTTCTTTCGTCTGGGCTTTTATACATATCATCCTCTCATGTTGTTATTCAAGGAACACGAGTGTCATGGCAGAAGCCCTTGAGGAAAAGGGTGCGAGAGCGCACTTGCTTTCCCTCCACCTCTCATTGTATCTTTCATCCCCTCGTATCTGTTATAGGGTCGAAATTTAGGTCATGCATGGACGCCGCTTAGTGCTTGCCCGTGGGGGTGTCACCAGTCACTTTCTCGACATACGTCTTGGCCCTAAAAAGAAATGTCATGGTTAGTGAATGCAACTAAAGACAAGACACGAGGGAAAAGGAGATAGAGGACGTACATGTCACCAAACGCGACCATGCAGATGGTTTGCCAGACACCGAGACCAATTCGTGGCGCCACACCACGGTATAGTCCCTTGAGACCGTTGTTGGAGTAGATGTATCGAAACGTGTTACCGACAGTCATCTTCTTGGGTCGGTTAGGATCCTCCTTCTTGCTCTGCATCTCAACACGGATAACCTCAATGGGCTGGTTCCAGGCACTCAGACCACCACCGAGACCCGAGGCAATAATCTTCTCCCAAGGAGTCAGCTTCTCCTTCTCCGCCTTGCCAGTCAGAGAACGGATCCATCCCTCAGCCAGACGGCTCAGACCGAAGCGACTGCCCCAATTGGTCATCTGCCGAATCGCAACCGCATTGACACCCTTGTTGATACCCTTGACACCCTCACGACGATAAATGTCCATGAAAGTCGCAAAGGTAGACTGCGGCACAGCGCCAGTGGCGGCCATCTTGTGCTTTGTGATTTCAACCGTCTTCATGCAGGTGCAAAAGCCCATGGTGGCATATGCCTGGGCAACACCGCCGGTAATACCACCGAGAATGCCACCCCCGAATTCGGAGGCGCCAGCTGCACGGGCATAGTACTCGGCCTCGGATGCGACGAAGAGGAGAACAGCACCCTTGGTAGATGCTTCAATCCAAGCCCATGGGATCAGACCTTGGTAGACTATACGTTGCGAACGAATCAGTGTCACGTGCTTAAGAATTGACCAACTCCAGAAAAGGAGCGGGGTCGAAAAGGAGGACTTTGTTTGAAATGGTGATCAGGTCAAGGTCAGATCAGGGGGGTTGCGGGGGAGTACGAACATCCCAAAGGGCCACCACGAGCCCATATGCGACCCAGAGCGGTGGTGAAACCATCACCGCGGTGGGCAGCCATGGTGGTCTTGACGACCTCGAGAGGCTGACCCAGGGTGGTGACCTCGAACATGTTGAGGCCACCCCCGAGGAGCAAGTTGGAGAACTTGATGGGCTTCTTCTCCAACGTGGGCTCCCCGAGGGAGCCAGACTGAATCGACGTCGCAACCATGGCTTAGAGGGTGGAATTGATGCAAAGAGGCCCTGACCAAGGGAATAGGGTGCTTCGTCGCAAAGGAGAATGATGGTTGATGTTGGAGGAGCGTGGGATGGGCGGGCCAAAGCTCCTGAGGAAGTTTGTGGTTGTGCTGAGTAAGGAGTCTAGGTACATGCCTAGCAGCCTAGGTAGGGAACTCGGAGAGGTAGGTACTGTACTTGGAAATTGGCCCTCCAACTACTACTAGTAGGGGGTCAGATGTACATACACACATGATACATACATACATACATACATACATACATACATACCTACAACGGGAGGCCGCGGCTGAGTGTCAGTTGGCCGAGGCTGTTGTAGCGGCCTTCAAAGTGAAGCACCGTTTCAAGTTATTAAGCTACGTATTGCTGAAGGGTCAGCTGTTGGGTCCCACGATTGGCTGGCTTCTAGCTTAGCTCTAACTATGAATCTTTTCCCAGCGTCATTTATGAGTACAGAATAGCTAGACATGTGATTATCGAGCTGTCCGGAAGCAACCGACCATACCTACGGAGTAGACAGTTCTTCTCAACGCCTCGTCAAGGTTCGTACATACATATGTACCAGCCTTGCCGCAATACCATATGTATGTACTCCTTTTCCCCGTCCTGAGCCATCCGGTGGGGCTCGTTGAAAAATGTCAACGACGACGGTGCTGCCGTTGTGCCCAGGATGAAAAGATGCCGTCCGTGACATGGTGCCTAGGTGCTTTCCTTGGGGCGCCCAACAACCTTTCTCGTCAAGAAAGTTCGGGACTTGGACGCGCCGCGATTGTTGAGGGGCCAATCTGCGAAGTGGTCCCCCATGGAGCCGATGTCCCCAATGCGACTGCGGCTGCGTGGCACTGACAAGTTGCAACGAATGGAAGGAGGCCCCGCAAAATTTCAACGGGCATTTTGCAGGGGTCCCTTTGATTGGTTCGGATTGGACGCCCTGCAGTTGTCTTGTCCACGCAGTGGCACGGCGTCTTGCTGGTCAACAATGGGGGATCCCAAAAGCTCTTGTTTGCTATGACGTATAATGGCTTGAACATCACTACGGAGTACATTCAAACCTCCCGCGAGAGTTAACCGGAATGTCAAGAGTTTCATTGCCTCATCACTGTAGCTTCAATAATATCATCACGTCCGCTTCAAGGGAATAAACAGCTTTGTACGCCATTAACCGGGCTCGATCATAGGACGTCCACGAGCTTACTTTCCATCAAATGGTTCGATATCATTACATCCGCGAGAAGATAATCAACGTTTCCAAGCTTATTGTACAAATGTCTAGCGCCAATGATATTCGCCGAGAGACCCTCGGCCTGTCTTCTCTCCCATCCATTTCCATCCGTGTCCCTTTTGTTCCCCTTCTTTACATAAAAAATGGTCGTAAAATACACGTGGTATTATCATGTTGATAGTGCATCACTAATTTTGAATCGTCTCCGTGTCATGCCTTTTTCCATTTACAGCTTCTTGACAATCTCAACCCACTTGTCGGTGGAGAAGGACTTGGGGCGCTCAATGGGAGCACCGACGGCGCGGTCAATGATCAGCTGAGGAAGGACACCAATGGCACGGGACACACCGAACAGAACGGTGTAGTAGCTGGCCTCGGTCAAGCCGTAGTGCTGGAGGAGAACACCAGAGTGGGCATCGACGTTGGGGAAGGGGTTCTTGGTCTTGCCGTGCTCGGTCAAAACACCAGGGGCAATCTTGTACACCTGGCTGACAAGCTTGAACATGGGGTCCTGAGGCATGTTCTCTATAGAAGTTGTTAGTATGGCCATGTGGGATGGTTTCCACGTAGTGCTCTACCAAGCGGGGCAAAGACAAGACTTGAAGGAGTAAACGTACGGAGACCGAACTGGCGCTGAGCCATGTATCGGGGATCAGTCTTGCGGAGAACGGCGTGGCCGTAGCCGGGCACGACACGGCCAGAGTTGAGAGTAGACCAGAGATAATCGGTGATCTTCTTGTCGGACAGGTCGTCACCGATGACCTTCTTCATCTCGGTTAACCAGAGGAGAACCTCCTGGTTAGCCAGACCGTGCAGAGGTCCGGCGAGGCCATTGAGACCAGCGGCCAGAGACAGGAAAGGAGAGCTCAGTGCGGAGCCAACCAAGTGAGTGGTGTGGGCAGAGACGTTGCCACCTTCGTGGTCCGTGTGAATGGTCAGGTAGAGACGGAGCAGCTCGATGAAGTCAGCATTGTTGCCGAATCCCAGCTGGTTGGCAAAGTTAAACGAGTAATCCTTGTCCTTCTGGACAGGCGCAACCTTGCCGCCCTTGAAGACGTTTTGGTAGATGCGAGCAGCAATGTTGGGCAGCTTGGCAATCAGGTCCATGGAGTCCTCAAAAGTGTAACCCCAGTAGTCCTTCTTGTTCACACCTTTAGCGTAAGCCTTGGCGAAAGTCGAAGTGTGCTCGAGAGCAGTGACAGCCAGGGAAAACTGAGCCATGGGGTGAAGATCGGTGGGGCAGTGATCAATGAGCTCCTCGATGAACTTGGGGATATCAGAGCGAGCAGCCCACTCGGCCGACAGGTCGCGGACCTGCTGCTCAGTAGGAACCTCGCCAGTCAAGAGAAGCCAGAAAAGACCTAGCAAGCTTCCCGTAAGCAATCTGACTTGTCTTCACGTTGGGACGCGGAATGGTGTAGGGGGTCGTACCTTCAGGAAGGGGCTCCTTGCCGCCAGGGGCCTTGGGGAGAAGCTCCTGGCATTCGGGGATGGTCTTGCCACGGAATCGGATACCCTCCTCGGCATCGAGAACGGATCCCTCCCAAACCAGAGCCTTGATACCGCGGGCGCCACCGTAGACTTGGTCGAGGGTGACCTTGTCGACTACTTTTGAGCCATGCTCCCTAAAAAAGGTCGATTCGTTAACAAAAGTTGCCGCGAGTAGTGTTGAGCAGCTCGGCAGCACGAGCTTCAGGCTGGCTGACGCAGACGAGGTCGATGCTTACTTTCGGAGAGCCTTGATCTGCTCAATCTTTTCGGGCAGAAGCTCGGCAAAGCGCTCCTTGAGGGTCTTGAAAGGGTCCGATTGCGTCAGTATGCTTGCGCTTGTCGCGTACCGAAATGATGACGAAAGCTCACCTGGGTCTTGGCAGAGTAGTAACGAGCAGCAATGAAAGCGGCATTGCGGCTGTTGAAGGGTTGGGGCTTGAGCGAGGCCCGGAGGGCAGAGTTGCTGAGGCGGGTTACGGAAGCCATTGTATGACGATGAGGCTATATCAGTGATCACGGCTACTTGGACAATGACAGGAAAAGGGGGAGCAAGAAGAGGAGCGAGGATGTTGAAAGAGGAGATGGCTGAGGATTATGGGTCCCTAGGAGGTGAAATGGGTGCAACGGAAGCCTGACGTGCGCTGTTCCAATCTTGGTTGAAAACAGAGGAAAAAAATTGTTGCCAAATTAGCATGGGCCGGTGATCCATCAAGCTCGGGGTGAGTCGGGACTCGGGAGCGTGTAATAGTGGAACCTTCCTTCCTGCTTCGTCCTGAAGAAGTCGACTTGGTCTGGTCTCCGAGTCTCAGCGCTTGATGCTGGGATGGAAGGGCCAATTGACAGCGCTTGGGGTGCTGCGAGGTCCACTGAGCTGCAGGCGACTGCTGGATACTCCGTTCGGATTACAAGTAGATACCTATCGTACCAAAGCGCTACAGTACTACATGGAGGTACAGTACATACATACCCAGAGGCGCTACAAACGCCGGGGCGTTCCCCAACAGCGCGCTGTGCGTCGTGGGGTTCCACTAGGCAATGGGCATGCTTATCTCTGGGCACGCGCGTCGTTGTCGAACGCCAGATGATAGATCGCGTTGTTGGAACTCGGAAGGCTGACAGACCGGCAGGCGAACAGAACACAGCATAATTCTTGTCGCTAGCTCAATGACGCAGCGTCGCTCACATAAGATGGAGTTGTTCAACACCGTTCAATATGCACAACGGACGCACCGGACGCACAATGGGGCTGCAAAGGAGACTCCGCATCGGTGCAGTGTGCGTTTGTCGCAAAATTCGGAGCAAAAGATCCACCAGAAGTTAGAACAGCCAATGATATTGAGTGGGGTACATAGCAGGTCGTGTTTTTTTTCTGCCTGACAGGCTGACATACGCTTTCCGCCGCCACCCTTTTATTCGGATCCCTCTCGTGTCCGGTGCTGGTCAGTGAGTGATTTTTCCTCCTTCACTCATCTCGAAACACGCCGCATTATTTGAAAATTCATCCCTCGCCATCTGAAAATTATCGCCTCATCATCACAACAATAGCAGGCATCATCCGCAGAAGCCGCTTTTCGCGTAGAACTGTCAAACACGTTCTAGTTCTCTGTTTTGACTGTCCGCAATCTGCTGCTTTTATTTCCGCATCGGCTTGATCGTCCTCCTGGCAACAAAAATTGCTCTATTGCACTGATCAGCTGTCCGTGAACCATATCACCTCTTTTTCTTTGTCGCCACAGTAGAAGACGATTTTGACTTCCGTGACGCGCCATTCTCATTGACAGTTGGACGTCATTGCGTATTCTCATCTGTTTAAAAACAAAACTGATCCCCACGTACAATTCGACACGCTTCACTAGACGGTACTCTTGAGTCTTGTAAAGTCATCACGAGCTGGTGCTCGTGCCTGTACGGCAGCGCATAAGCAAGTATTGTGCACCGAGACTTTAGCACTCGTCCTTGGTTTGGTCTTGCCAACTAGGAAGAGTAGATCGAGGCATACCTAGTTCAGGAGCCTCAGTGCCCGTTGGCGGCAACCGACCGCATCTTCGGTCTGCGCCACTAGAGTTTCTCGACAAGAAAAACGCGGTTCTGCATCGCGTCTGTACTTGATGATGGCAGCCGCGGTGACAGATCTGGAGGGTGGTCTCCAGGCCATGCTGAACTTGAAGCCCCCCGGTGTTTCCGGTTCTCGTATCACTAGTCTAACCTCACTCTGCGTATCCAATATTCAGGTAATTCTCTTCAAAGTTTTTTTTCTCCATATTTGTACTGGCTCTTCGTAATGGCAGACATCGCTCACCAGCCGACGTGCCTTCGCGGCACAATACATCATTTTGATGGCGTACTGATTTTCCTTCGCAGTCTGAATCCGTACTCATCCAAAAAATCTACACACATTTCAAAAAAGCTCCTGGGACGCACAAGTTGGGGGTTCTCTACGTAGTAGATTCTGTAACCCGGAAATGGCTCGAGCAAGCCAAAGCTCAAGTGCAAACAGTAAACAGCTCTGCCCCAGATGGCACCTTTGCTGCCGGAGTATATCGAGTGACGGAACTTGTGCCCGTGCTAATGAATGATATTCTCCAAACTGCTCCGGAAGAACACAAGGTATGCATTACTCTAGACAACACCACCGGTCCAGAAAACGAAACAATTTCCCCCACATGCATGTCATCGTGATTTGCTACGGGCGACTGGTCGAAGGCGGTCCGCTAGGATACGTTTGAGGCAGCCCTTTTCTGCATTGGGTTGTCTTTGCAGTACGTACGCGACGTAGCTGCATCGGCTCCTTCTATACACCCTGGATTCATTCCATGGCTCAGATGAAGTCAATTGCCGTATCAGAGTACTAGTCGCGGTAGCAAATCGCAAACACACTCAATCCCAAACTTCCGAAATAAGTAGCTTACTCAAATCTCACCTTGTAGGAAAAGATCAAGAAACTGCTAGACATTTGGGAGAAGGGACAGACGTTTCCCATGCAAATGATTCAACAATTCAAGGACAAATTGGCTGCCCCTTCACCAAGTAAGTTTGGATTCCTCTGTCTTTTGTAATGGCAGCTTTATTTTGTTTTCCTAGGGGAAGCTTTGAGCACCAGTATCTCGCAGTCCTTCAGCCGGAAACAGGTTCTCATCGCTCTGATGACTCCCACTTGATCTGAGCGAGCCTGCCTCTAACCATCTTCTGACTTAGAAACATCGACGACCCCTCCGGGCAGCCCTCCTGCATCAGCGTTAGCTTTTCTGCAAAGTTCAACTGGCGCTCCAGCCCCCGCTCCCGCTCCCGCTCCCGCTCCCGCTCCCGCTGCCACTCCCGTCGCCAATGGTTCTTCCATTCTTGAAGCCCTCGCGAAGATTGCTAGGCAGAATACCTCAGCGCCTGCCTCTACCAACACTGCTAACGGTACTGCCAATATGCCTGTGCCGGCCGCATCGTATAACTTGCTCCCTAATGGCTTGCCTCAGCCAGTATCTTCGTCAACGATGCCGCAGGCTCAACAGCCGGCTCATGCATCGTATCACCCGCCTTCACAAGCCGTAAACATGCCCTCTTTGCCCTTTGCACTTCCTCAAATGCAACCACAGGCCTCTCATTCTCCCATGCTGCACAACGCCAGTAATGGCCCCAATCCGTATCCTATGGCAAATGCGGCGGCTGCTGCTACTCCTCCTGCCCCCGCGGGTGGTTCAGCGTTAGATTCGGGTGTGCAACAACAAATTCTGCTGATCAAGGCCCTCGCCGACCAAGGTGTCCCGTTTGACAAGATACCTGCTTTGATTCAAAGTATGACCAATAACGGCAATCCTGTGTCCAACACAGCGCCTCCATCAACCTTCCAGCTTCCTATTCCCGCAGCCCATGGCACATTTTCCACAGCTGCGCAGCAGCCATGGGGTCACTCGACGCCTGTAGTCGGCGATGGACGTGACAGAGTTTATCAGGACGGAGCCAGATCTCCCAGATACCATGGCCGGTCAAGGTCAAGGTCGCCCGATCGAGGGTGGGGCGCTCGCGACTCCCCTCGTGGAGGACGAGATAGGGGTAGCCACGGTCGCAATTCACCCTCCAATGGCCGCGGAGGCAGCGATTATCGACAGCGTAGTCCTGCGGGCCGTCGCGGTCGCAGTCCTACACCCGATGATGGTCTTCCTCACATTGAGAGATGGATCGAGTATGACTCCTCATTGCCGTCGGGTAGCATCAAGGTCTACAGCCGCACCCTTTTCGTCGGCGGTGTAACGTGAGCATTCCCCCAATATTTGAATTTCAGCCCTGTTTGGGAGTAACATCACTAATAATAGCACGTGCAGATGCTCCGAGGCTGAGCTTCGCAGAATCTTCAACCGCTACGGAACCGTGCAGACTTGTATCGTGAACAAGGACAAGCGACATGCCTTTGTCAAGATGTTGACCAGGAAAGATGCGCTGAAAGCCAAGGAGAACATGGAGGACAACCGGACCATTGATCTGCCGTTGAGAGTATGTAGAACCAACGCCACTTCTACCCCCCAAAATGCCTTCTCTTATGGCTCTTTGCTAACAACACAACCTTATCCAGACCCGATGGGGAGTTGGTTTTGGACCCCGAGACTGCAGCGACTACGCTACTGGTGTCAGCGTGATTCCCATCCACAAGCTCACCGAGGCTGATCGAAAATGGATCCTAACCGCTCCCTATGGTGGCAGTGGAGGACGACCAATCGAGAGCGGTCTCTCCGTCGAGGAGCCCGATATCGAAATCGGAGCCGGTGTCTCTTCAAAGGCCATCAGTCGTCGTATGCAGACCGACAAAGGCGGCAGCAATGGGCCCAAGTCGACGCGAAACAAGGAAGACGAGCCCAGCAGAGGGCATTCTCGTCGCAATCGAGAGGGACCTCCTGCTCGCAAGGCCGCCGATTACGGCAACGGCCAACCTATGACGACCTTTCCTTTTGGTATTGGTACGCTGCCTAACGGAATGCCCAACTTTCCTGCCGGGTTTTCATTTCCTGATCCCGGTGCTCGCTAGATGATCACTCATGTTCATGATGTGATGTGCGCGTTACTTTTTGGTGGTTTTCTCTCATTTAAAATTGTCTTGCTTCCTGGGCCATTGGTTTTACAGACCTCGCGTTTTTCCATCCCTCGATATGAATCTACTTGGTGGGGAGCCCGGAGGGGGGAAGCATTTATACCCAGGAATAAAATGTTCACGACTGCATGGAGAACTCAGATATTGGGTGGGCGTCTGTTGTCTGGGGTGGGTGACTCACAGCCACGACTTCGTGGCTCGGGACTCGGGTAACGTTTTCCTTTTTCTTTGTACCTGCCTTCATTTTTTGGCGGTCGTGCGCTTTTGCAGTTGTGTAGGAGGGGGTTTGTTTGCATATGCCTCTGCCTGGTATCGTTTACGGCTTGTGTGACGGGTGTCGTGGGATCGGGCGGTGTAGTGCTAGCTTTGCGAGACAGTGAAACTTTTGTTTTGGTTTTTAATTTTGATAGGAGATGTTCAGTTTGAGTGGTCTTCCGTAGTTGCGTGTGGTGAACACTGGGCTATTGGTATGATGAAACCTGGAGGGTTACGTAGTCTGTCGAGTGTGCCTTGCTCGGTGTTGCCATACACATGGTGGTTTTACTTTATGACGCCGAGTTCGGAGTATATGTCGTATGTATACATGATCTGTGCATGCGTTCATTGCGTTGTCACAAGAATTACACCTTGCAGCACTACAACGCAATAAGCAAGCAAGTCGCGCCTCCCGTGACATGATGCAAGTTGCAACATTACCCATCATCCCATGGAAGTGGGAACCTCGGCTCCGAGCCTCGGCAGACACTACGTATACATACTTACTTACTCACCCCTTTTCTAAAAGGACTAGTCAGGCCAGACACAGATAACCCAGCTCCTAAAAAGCTTTACTACGGAGTACAGCGGGTAAACATTCACGGGCAAGTGCCGCTTCGATCCGAGAATGTGCATAATGCATACCGCTCTCGGATCGAGCGGCTTCAGGAACCTCCCCAACATGACGCAACCCGTCCAGCCCAGCCAGGCCAAACAGTTTCGGCATAGGAAGTCCGGAAACCTCTTAACTACATAGTTACAGGCCCGCCCGATATCTTAAAAGCCGGGCAACGACCCAAAAGAGAGCTTTTCAATTTCCGAGAAGCCTTCCACCCACAATCCACAGACACAACCCACACGGATAAGGTCTGCCGAACGATAAGCCGGGACCGAGAGAGGCACCGAGGACGAGGAGACCAGAGCACTTAAGATAAAACGCAAAGTAAGAATACCTACTCCGTAATGCGTGAAGAAAAGATTGAGAAAAATTCCGGTTGATAAAGTCCGACGGAGCACGGATCGCGCTTCCGGGTGTCCGTAAGCCGGTTCGGTGGAGAGTCCGGGACGGGAATAAAGCGAGGGATGTAGAAAACAATACGACTGGCAACTGGAGACTGGCAACAACACTGGTTGTATTGGTAATTAACTAGCAACCCGTGTCTCAGCATTGGTCACTCTTGTGAGAGTCGTGACTGGTGAATTTGGCAACGTAGATGGCAGAGATGGGGAATCTGGTGAGGGTTGGATCGAGACTTGACTGGATGGACGAAAATGCATCAGGGCACACCCCCCCCCCCCCCCCCCCCCCCCCCCCTCCCCCCAACTTACCCAAGTCACTCAGTGAGTGGCCCAGGTGGGGAACGCTCTTGGGTCTTGAGGCCCGAGGGGGAGGCATTGAAGATGAAAGAAATTTCAGGGACTCCAAACGCAAAGGACACAGAGTGGAAATATGGCCGCGCCTGTCGAGCGCCTTGCGAAGCCGCAGGCGGCGGGAGAGAGAAGGCTGCCTAACTTAAACTACATATCCGCATCTGCATAAGTGCACAAAGTCGGCATGACGAGCCGTCGACACCGCCCAGAAGCCCCCAGATACATAATAGTTGTATATATCACTTGGGTGGCATACCTACGCCGATATGTTTCCCGGCGCCATCATTGTGGTTTCTAGGCGTAAATGCAGCCATGGCGCTGCCACGGCGCTACGATGGCGCTGGAATTGCGCTATGTTGGCGGCGGGGATATATTACTGCAGGTACATATGTACCTGTATGTATGTGTGTACTCCGTACCTACAGAGTAGAAGTTGAACTTTGAAACCAAGTTGAGCCTGTGTTGAACCGTTGATCCTGTTCTTAATCCAGGACTCCTGTGTGAGGGCCCCACTCCTCACTCACTGACTTGTCAGACCAACGCGACCACTTTGGAGTGAGCACTCATTCTCTTCCTCTCTTCGAGTCTCGCCCCGTTCTCTCCTGCTTACCAGTGACCAGTGACCACCCCTCGCTTCGCAGGAAGGCCACGTAACTTGCATGCTCCGTAGACGGAGGACGTGAGTGAGAACGTCGAGCAGTAACTTCAAGTAAGCACCTGAGGACAAAACCCTCCATGTTGCACCCAATCCGCACCTGTCCGGTCCCGGTAGTTCACCGGACGGCGTAAATGGCTCACATGGGGAGCTACGAAATCGACCACATTGCCTCCTCGAGCCCTTCCGCCAAGAAGCTAGCATCGTCACACTGACACTTTGTTCCCGAGGGAAATTTATGGAAAAGCTTGCTATGTAGGTATGTACTCCGTATGTAGGTATGCAACTAGCTCCCGCGCGGCCATGCATGTTATCGGCCGGGCCTTGTTGCAGTTGCACGAGGAACGATTCTTCTCCGGCTGATGATATGGGCTCCCGGGGGGTCCCAAAGTTCAAACACATGTCTCATCCGAGTCGGAGCTTGTCGACGTGACATGGGAACTCCGTGTTGTAACTTGTGTTGATCTGTTTTGCATTTTTACGTCTTCGCGTTTGGTCTCGTATGTAACAGTAACAATGGTGCGGCTTGTACGGCTTGGCGCCGCAATAAGAGTGGCTGATGGGGACAGAACTCCCAGAAGAAGAGGGTATCATTATTCGAAGTCCCTGCAGACAAATGAAGCGCAGGCCTGATTATGCAGCATCTCCGTACGGAGTAAAGCGTACAGAGTACAGGATATCTAGAGTTTATAGGTAGATCGCGCATACTTTTGGAAGTGAGAACGTGATTGGAGATGAGAGTTGAGGTTAATTTTTCTGTCAAGCCAGCTCACAAGCAATCGATACTGCTCCGTACTATGTACATACCTACGGCGCAACCTGTAAGACAGACCGACGAGATCCGACCCCTTTCTTGGCGTGACTACACATGTACATGCATATATGGAGTATGTATGTTTTGCACGATGCGACAGTGCATGGTTGTCGTCTGAACACAGGTTCGTCGATTTCTACGGAGTACGGAGACCGCGACGGCGCACAAACCCTGGAGCAATCTCGATGAAGGCGAAGGGATCGTCAAATCAACATTTGACCAGTGTTGTGTTTCTCGTGTGTCTTGTCTCGGATGCGGTTATTTTAGAAAGTATGTATTCGTACAAAGGTCTTGTGTGTTTTGAAACCGGGGGGTTTGAGCGCCAAGGCCTTTGAAGTTGGTGCCTGGAACATCTGTCGTTTGGGTCGAGGCAAGGGCCACTGGCAACTGCACATACTCGTCATTCTAAGTTCTGAGGCTTATTAATGACACGGGCAATGCAAAGGGGCAAGTTGAAATGAGATTGAATAACAGACACAACAGGTCACTTGAAATGCCTCAAATTTCAAAGCGAGCTCGAACAGACGGCGATTTCAGCAATTCGTCGGTGAAGGAAGGATAAAGTGGACTGTTCTGGAACGCTCAATCAGAGTTGGTGCCAATTTGCGCAACGCAGCCATACAAGCTGAGCGGTTTTCATCGTCAGCATTCACGAATCGCAACTTCACAACCTCACGTGAGCTGTGAGCACAAGTTGTTACAACTTCAATAGGGGTACGTATTTCGACGGTGAATACGAACGAGTGCCGACCGACAATTATGACGACAGCGCCAACCCCTAGGACCGACATCGGGAAGAAAAAAAAGTTTGTTCGACCACAATGAATGGCCATAGGTAGGTACGTAATCGTATGTACGGATAATAAGGCGAGCCGACAATGCACAAACTAAGCTCTGCTGGCCAAGAAGGCTGAAGCGAGCGAGCGATTATCACATCAGAACACGACTCATTTCCCAGTGCCGCCTATTGCGGAATGTAAATTGCCATCATGCAGGGTCGCCTGTACGTTGCCCCATCATGATTGGGGAGAACCCCAGTTTATGCAGCGTGCCGCTAGAAAGGGCCTTGCCGCTAGAAGGGGGGCCATGGAAAAAAAAAAAGACGCATCGTTCAGGGACACTTCAAAGTTCAAGGAACACCTACACGTTCTCCACGGATGAAGCCATGGACGTCGGACGTCCGCCTGCCGAAAAGAAAAAACCACACCCCCATAAACTATAAAAAAAAAAAAGGACAAAATTAGGACAAAATAAAGGCTTTTCTTAAGCCTAAGCCAAGTCTGCGTCTACGGACATTCGTAGGTCTTGTGGTCGCCGAGGACATGTGTGTTCCTACTGGCAGATCAGATGGCAGCCTTGTACAATGCGCCAAGGCGAAAAAGGCGGGCGGCGAGACCGATTGGCACCAGGGCCAGATCATCATCCCAGAATCCACGGGCCGGCTGGCGGGTTTGGTGGGCAAATCACGTATGTACATAGGGACCTTCCTAGACACTCCGTAGAACTTAGAAGCGACCATGGAAGCCATGCATCATAGAGTCCCTCATTGGCTGCGTGCATGGTCTGGGGGAATGCAGGAAATCTTCAAGGGGGGCCGCCATTCCTACAAAGTATGACGTAGTTGTAGGAGAAGCTGGGGATAGGGCATCACACCCACATTCAAGGACTAGGTTGCCGTGTCTGTCGCCGCCCGTGTTGTGCTGGGCGGGCCGACCTTGTTGGATGTTGCTTCGCTCGAGAACTTGTGCCATGTGGCGAAGCCGACTTTTCCGTCTGGTGTTGTCGGTTCTGGCAGGTCTGGCAGGTCTGACAGCATTGATAATATTGACAGGCTTGTCAGGTTTGACAAATTGACAAGTTTTTGACATCTTGACAGGCTTGACATGTCTTACAGTCTGGAGAACTGCTTCCCGGCGCCCTGAAAAAATGGAGAAAGGCGGCCAATTCTTCTCTGTGCCAAGGCTCGGGCTCGGCTGCCGTGACTACAGGACCTGACAAACCACACAAACAAACATTGCGCTTTTCTTTAACGAGCTCCAGCTGTTCTTCCCCGTAGTGCGTCGCGGAGAATGGCCCGGCAAAGAACCAGGGGTAATTGCACGACAACGACAAGAAGATCAGAGGCAAGGCCCGATACCTCTCCTCCAGAGTCCAAGGTGACGGTGGAGGCTCAGGAGGGTGTGCGCGGGGCGGGGGTGGGAGATCAACCAGACCAATAGGATTGCAAGTTCGTCAGATAGCTCGCATTTCGGCCTGGGATTCAGCGCCGTGTGTCACACAGTGCTTTCCAGGGCTCCCAGCGCCCCCCATCGACAACCAAGTTCGACACCAATTGGGGAACTGATAAGCACCAACTATGTACCACCAATTCGAGGACCAATCAACAGACACGACATGGGGGATTGGAGAGCAGGGGACTGGATTCCGGCGGCATTTGTGGCGCCTCATTTTGTTGGCCCTGAACCGCGATCTGGCTCGTTCCCCTCCAGGTTCCTCCCCTCGGCTCAATTCCATCCATCTTCGCGCGGGTAAAATCACACAAAGTCCGCTTGCGGAAAACGATAACTCGGCAAGCCCCTTCTTCTTCGCGGCGCCGAAAGAACTTCCTTGTCACGTACCTGCGTCTTATCGAAGGCCCCCTCTCCCTCCCGGCATTAGCAATTGAGGAGAGGGGGGCTCCTGAGTCCTTTGGCGGCAAATGCCACCCACTGACCGAATTGACGCGACAGAGTGCGATTTGCAACTGACGTCACGTGGGGGCATCAAGTACACATATATGCACATACATACATAGCAGTTGTGAGACTTTTCCTTGTGTCGGCAATGAACGACGACGGAGAGATGGGATGGGTGCCTTGTCGGCTGGCTGTAAGTTGCACACAATCCTTTTTTTGGACGAAGGAGGCATAGCTTTGGGCCTTTGGCCAAGTCTAAATGGGTTTCCGAGGCAGGAACGTCCGGGAGAGAAACCTTAATTCAGGGTCGTGTGACGCCTTCTTTGAGACAGCACGCGAGGTTGGCTGGTGTTGGTGAGGGGGGAAGTTTGTGCAACTTGAAAGATCGGTGAGTAGATATTGGGTCAAGAAGTTCAGCGGTCAAGCAATCAAGCAGCTTAGTAGTCAAGCAGATCAGCAATCGAGCTCAGCAGCTTACGGAGTAGAAGTTAGCAGCCAAGGCAAGATATCTCATCGCTTGGACGACACACGCCCATTGCCCACGCCCAAAAGAACAGCATCACCCCGCTCTTCCAAGACGTATGTATACATATCTTCTCACCATCGCGCCTCTACATCGCGGATCTAGCATCCCGCTTCTCCGACATTGACCATATGAATAAAATGGGAAGTCCAAAGGGACTATAGGTAGTAAAGCTGAAGGGTCCCGGTGCCGAGGATCCACGTGAGCGCACTGACGGTCGCAATACATACATGGCGCCAAAGATAGGTACACACGTAGGCAAAACTGAAGGTGTCTCTCCGTGCGGGCACCTACCTCCTGTCACCTACCCTTCCACTGCTCAGACTTCTTCCCTCCTTGCCTTTGGCGACCCTCCGGGGGCGCTGCCGCGGGCTGTCCTCGCTGCGCTCGTATCGTCACAAACTCTGTTACTATCAATCACATATCTCTCGCCAAAGACAATGGACTTCGCTCAGTTTACTAGCTCAATCAACTTCCCTCCGGGGGCCCTGCCGGGGGCCGCCTGCGGCGGGCTGCTCGCTACACTCGTCGTGGAGAGTTGCATCTTACACGTAAGCTTATCTTGTCGGATTTTTCCTCCTCCCCCCCAAAACACAGAAGGTCTGTCTTACGTAAGCATATCTTGTCAGAATTTTCCTCCTCCCCCCCCAAAACACAGAAGGTCTATCTTACGTAAGCATATCTTCTCAGATTTTTCCTCCTCCCCCCCAAAACCCTTCCCTGAATTTGACGTAAATGTAAAGCTTCGCTGTAGGTCTCTTCTTTTCAAGATTCGTCGCAAATTAGTTCAGCTTTACTAAAAGTCTGGAGTTGGCCGCTTCCCCCAGAAAATCTGGACCCTGATTGCACTGCCCTGCCGTGCCATGCCCTGGGCAACCTGGAGAAGCGTGCTCCGTCTGGGGCACAACCTCGCATGACGAGATGAACAAAGGGCGCAAGATTTGACGGATCGCACGGGATGGTATTGGGGTTGATCATGGGGGCTCGTCATGCGATCACGTGCATCGTGATGGCTCGATTTAGCCTTATGTACGGAGCGCTTGGGGTTGAAAATGCAGACCGATGGATTGATTACGGAATACTTGGTAGGCACAAGGTAATATGCTATGTATGTATGTGCGGAGTGCATATATACCTTATCTTGCTTGTGTGCTTCGCATAACGTGGCATTACTTTCCTGCAAGCGGTATAGCATTGCAACCTCAATGTAAGGCACAGCGTTACCTACCTACCTACTACTTCATACGTAGGTATACATCCGACGTACCGTACGACGCACAGAAGCACGCATCGAAGGACGTAGAAGCCGTGTGGGATAGGTCGCCCTGTTCCGGTCCGGCATTTTATTTCCACAGCACAAACCCCGTTGACCGGAAAACGAGATTGGCGTCTTCACCCCTTGATTTCCTCCTCGCCAAGCTTGTCTTTGTCTTCCCACATTTGGATCCATGCTCCCGTACTCCGTATTTTGCCCGAGTTTCTCCAGCATCAGTGGCCTTTCTGCAGGGGCAGCCTGTGTGGTCCCCCACGGGGTTTGGCCCCCCTCTCGTGCATTAATGGCGGGTTGGCTCTGCTTGACGGAACGGGGGGCGGGGTGGGTGACGACGAGCAAGACAGGATTGTTATGCAGTGCAATGCCAAACCAAAGGGTGACGAAGAGAACAGAATTATTACGCAGTAATGCCGAAGGAGAAGGCGAGATTTGAGAAAAGCTGAGCGTATGGCAAAGGAAGCAGGAAAGGAACGAGGGATCACGGCCCAAAGTCGGAGGTTGCGGGATCTGCGCCGGGTCGACGAAACGGTGAAGGGGGCACGAAGAGCGCGAATGCGCGAAATGGGGGAGCCCATTGACAAGCGGCGTTTGGTTCCTGGGATAGGTATTCCCACCGCCAGATCGTCTCCTCTCTGCCCTCGCGACATACGGAGTAGACCCGTGGGTGGGCTTGACGCCTTCTGGAGACGAAGGCATCGACTTGCCTTCGCATCTGCCGTCCTTTGAGCTGGCTTGCTTGGCGTCCCTACGCTGGCGTCTTTGCTGGCGTCTCTAGCGGTTGGGTCGAGGCTCGCTTTTTGGGTTTCATCGAAGCAGTGCCATCTCGTCCGTTTCCGTACCTGGAGCCCACTAGAGCTTGGCGTGGACGACGCCCAAAGATTGACAGAATCCACCATATGAAAACCACAAGTTTGACAACCAGAACACGGCACCACAGCGAGCACGTGCACTGTGCAGTCTGTCGGCCAATTCGTACTGTCCGTCGGTCTCCAAAGTGCCAAAGCACAACACTGCGATTTCCTCCAATCTCTGTCAATAATGCACGCTCCGGGATGATTGTCGCCTGCGACACAACCCCGGTAAAGCACGTCTAATCTGGCTCTTGCTCGGCGTAACTACTCCGTAATAGGCGGAATAGGCGCAGAGGCCTTGTTGACTTTCCTTCCCCCAGCTTTGCGCGCTGAGTGTGTCGTCGACGGGCCAAAACCAAAAAGCAAGCCATCACGCGAGAGATGTGGCTTGCCCTCGTCGCTCGATGACCGTCTCTTTTTTTTTTTTTGGTGCGGTGCCTGACAAGTGACAACCAAACGAGGCCTGGGCCGGTGTACAGGGATGGCTTTTTTTACTTTTTACTTTTTTCTCTTCTTTTCATACAATTCTCATTGGCTTGTTTTGGCTCCTACTTTATTCTGCTCTGGAGATGACTCGGGAGACGCCCCCAGGTTGCTGCTGCTACTGCTACCCGGCCGGAGTGACTTGACGCAAGGCACAAGCCAACTAGTATGCCGGAGTTCCTCGCTGCTCCGCCGGCCTGTTTGGCACTGGGCGTCGCGGTAGTAATTTTGGTAGGGCGCTCGCAGTATGGACTATGAGCGACTTGTTTTCGTGTGTGAGTCTGTTGCTGATTGGAGGAGGGTGGGGGTGCGGGCCCAGCAGAAACGGAGACGCACAGGGCGCGAGCAGACGAAGAGACCGCAAAAGCCAGTCACGCCCGCAAAAGCCCTGGACAGTCCATACTTTGCCAGCGAGCCGCTGCCCTGTCCATTGGGGGTCCGTCTGCAGCGCTGCAGGGCCTGGACGGTCTGGATGGTTTCCACGGTTCCCACGGCTCGCGGCTCGCCGGTCGAGATGACGATGGCGGGATGGGGGACGGCGAGATGGAGATGGGGATGGGGATACCTACGTACGGGCAAGGGGATGGATGCGTGATTGATGGATGCGTGATTGCAGATTTTTTGCGGGTGCCCCATGGTCCTGGGCTGGTGGTGGCCGCGGCTGGTGTCCCACGGATGCTCTCGCGGCCTGGACTTGGACTGACTTGGACTGACTTGGACTGAACTGGACTTGACTTGAACTGTACGGAGATACATACGGGACTGGTGCTCGTGGGAGACAGAAAGTGGGTTCGCTGCTTGTTGCTTTCCCTTCCCAATCCGAAGCTAAGGGAAAAAGACACTTTCATTGAAATAGTCCTCCCACCCATTCCTCAAGCCCTCGGTTTTTTTTTTCTTCTTCTTCCCCCGACACCCACGAATGCGTTGCCCTTAAGTGACCTTCCCATCTCCCTCGTGTGGTGCTTCGACACTTATCCTCTTTCCTAATCCCCCTCCCCCTCCTCTCCACTCCTCTGGTTTCAACTTTCGCTTTTTCTCTGGCCCCTGGGGTAATTTTGCTATTGCTCCCAATAAGCGCCGCCGCGACAAATCATCTTTTCCCGCCAAAACCTAGAGAAGAACAGCATTTTTCATCTCCATCCTAGAAAGATCAAAAATACATCAGACATCTCCGGACTTTGAACTGTCATAGTTCACCCGACCCCTCAATGGCGGACAACAAAGTCGGCGCACCTGCGCTCGACACCAACATTGAGTCTGGACAATTCGACGAAAAGTCCCGGCAACAAGTTCCTGCTGAGAACGCCCCCAAGAAGGTCTCTGCTGTCGATGACGACGATGAAGATGAGGACATTGACGCCCTGATCGAGGATCTCGAATCACAAGATGGCCACGATGCCTTCGAAGAGGAGGAAGAGGAAGGCTCCCCTGGTGGTGGCCGCGTTGTACCCGAGGAAATGCTTCAGACTGACAGCCGTGTCGGTTTGACCGAGTCCGAGGTCACTGCCCGTCGCCGCAAGTACGGTCTCAATCAGATGAAGGAAGAGAAGGAGAACTTGATCCTCAAGTTCCTGTCCTACTTCATTGGTCCTATCCAGTTCGTCATGGAGGTGAGTCTTGATCCGCGCCTTTGTGCGTTGTTTTCTGCTGTTTTGTCCATCTATACCACCTTCACGTTTCTATCGTATCAATTTCTTTTTTTCCGGCGGCCAATCTCTCCTACATTGCGAGTTGCAAATGGAGCTATCAGGTTCTTCGCTCGATCTTGGTCATGTTTGCGCAATCCATTGCGAAATGGCTGCAAAGACGCCGATCGCGACGCCTCCCTCATCACATCCCCGTCATGTATTCGCCTGGCTACAGGCTACAGGCGCCAGATGCAAATCAGGCTGCCAGCTCTTGGCAGTACGCTTGCAGCCACGCAAGAGCGCCCCGATGGCCATTATTTTTCGCCCTCTCTGCATTCTTTTCGCGCGCCATTTTTCTTTGCTGGCTTCCGTCTCCGCAAATTGCGTGCTCCACACAAGCTGTGGTGGACCGTGAACAATTGGCTCCTCACACTGGCCGGATCCAGTTGGACGCGGAGTGGAGCACGAGTAAGATGGGCGACCTGATTCAGCCGATCCCCCCCTCCTTCGGACGCGAAGAATGCCCACACAATCGTGGACCTCGCGTCCCGAAGCCCCGCGCATCTCTCGAGATGTTGTCTTGACGACGACGGATGGATGCGCGGGAGCGTGGGATTGCCAGCTGACTCGGTCGTCACGGCGGCATGGAGAGTGAGCGGCCGAGGCAAATCGAGACTTGTCGGGGGGAACTTCTTTCTCGGGACGTCGCTTTCTGCCGAGACCCACAGTGCTTCTTTAGCGCATCCTGCTGCAACCAGCCGGTCGCAATCTGACGCACAGTGCACATCCAATCCACTCCGCATCAAATCGGTTTACGTTGTCTCTTTCATTTACCACTACTCAGTTTAATTGTAACGACTGTGCGCTAACTAGGGTTTCATTTATAGGCTGCCGCTGTCTTGGCTGCCGGTCTCCAGGATTGGGTTGATTTCGGTGTCATCTGTGGTCTCCTGTTGCTCAACGCCGCTGTCGGTTTCATCCAAGAATTCCAGGCCGGGTCCATTGTCGAAGAATTGAAGAAGACTCTTGCCCTCAAGGCTGTTGTTCTCCGTGACGGCACTCTCAAGGAGATTGAGGCTCCCGAGGTTGTTCCCGGTGATATTCTCCAGGTTGAGGAAGGTACTATTATTCCTGCCGATGGTCGTATCGTCACCGAAGATGCTTTCCTCCAGGTCGATCAGTCTGCCATCACCGGCGAATCGCTCGCCGTCGATAAGCACAAGGGCGACAACTGCTATGCTTCCTCCGCCGTCAAGCGTGGTGAGGCCTTCGTGGTTGTCACTGCTACTGGTGACAACACCTTTGTCGGTCGTGCTGCTGCCCTGGTGTCCCAGTCCGCTGGTGGCACTGGTCACTTCACTGAGGTTCTCAACGGTATCGGTACTGTTTTGCTGATTCTCGTCATCGTCACTCTGTTGGTTGTCTGGATCTCGTCTTTCTATCGCTCCAACGGCATCGTCGAAATCCTCACCTTCACCCTGGCCATCACCATTGTCGGTGTCCCCGTCGGTCTTCCTGCCGTCGTTACCACCACCATGGCTGTCGGTGCTGCCTACCTCGCCAAGAAGCAGGCCATTGTCCAGAAGCTGTCTGCCATTGAGTCGCTGGCTGGTGTCGAGATTCTCTGCTCTGACAAGACCGGTACCCTGACCAAGAACAAGCTGTCTCTTTCCGAGCCCTACACCGTCCAGGGCGTTGACCCCGACGACCTGATGCTGACTGCCTGTCTCGCCGCTTCCCGCAAGAAGAAGGGTATTGACGCCATCGACAAGGCTTTCCTCAAGGCTCTCAAGTTCTACCCCCGCGCCAAGTCTGTGCTCTCCAAGTACAAGGTCCTTGACTTCCACCCCTTCGACCCCGTCTCCAAGAAGGTTCAGGCTCTCGTTGAGTCTCCCCAGGGCGAGCGCATCACCTGCGTCAAGGGTGCTCCTCTCTTCGTTCTCAAGACTGTCGAGGAAGACCACCCCATCCCCGAGGCTGTTGACAAGGCTTACAAGAACTGTGTCGCCGAGTTTGCTACCCGTGGTTTCCGTTCTCTCGGTGTCGCTCGCAAGCGTGGCGAGGGTGCATGGGAAATTCTCGGAATCATGCCTTGCTCTGACCCTCCTCGTCACGACACCGCTCGCACCATTAACGAAGCCAAGCAGCTCGGTTTGTCCATCAAGATGTTGACTGGTGACGCCGTCGGTATTGCTCGTGAGACCTCCCGCCAGCTTGGTCTTGGTACCAACGTCTACAATGCTGAGCGTCTCGGTCTTGGCGGTGGCGGTGACATGCCCGGTTCCGAGGTATACGATTTCGTTGAGGCTGCCGATGGTTTCGCCGAAGTCTTCCCCCAGCACAAGTACTCTGTCGTCGAGATTCTGCAGCAGCGTGGCTATCTCGTTGCCATGACTGGTGACGGTGTCAACGACGCTCCCTCACTGAAGAAGGCTGATACCGGTATCGCTGTCGAAGGTGCCTCAGACGCCGCTCGTTCCGCTGCCGACATTGTCTTCCTTGCCCCCGGTCTTGGTGCCATCATTGACGCTCTCAAGACGTCTCGACAAATTTTCCACCGCATGTACGCCTACGTCGTCTACCGTATCGCACTGTCTCTGCACATGGAGATCTTCCTTGGTCTCTGGATCGCTATCCTGAACCGCGTCCTGAACCTTCAGCTAGTCGTCTTCATTGCTATTTTCGCCGACATTGCCACGCTAGCCATTGCTTACGACAACGCTCCTTTCTCTCAGACCCCCGTCAAGTGGAACCTGCCCAAGCTCTGGGGTATGTCTGTGCTCCTCGGTGTCGTCCTGGCTGTCGGTACCTGGATTGCTCTCACCACCATGTTCGCCGGTGGCGAGAACGGTGGTATCGTGCAGAACTTTGGTAACATGGACCCCGTTCTCTTCCTTGAGATCTCTCTCACTGAGAACTGGCTGATCTTCATCACCCGTGCCAACGGTCCCTTCTGGTCATCGATCCCCTCGTGGCAGCTGTCTGGTGCCATTTTGGTTGTCGATATCATTGCCACCTTTTTCTGTCTTTTCGGATGGTTCGTCCATAACACCCAGACCTCCATCGTCGCTGTTGTCCGTATCTGGATTTTCTCTTTCGGTATCTTTGCCGTCATGGGCGGTCTGTACTACCTCATGCAGGGCAGTGCTGGCTTCGACAACCTGATGCACGGCAAGTCCCCCAAGAAGGATCAGAAGCAGCGATCGCTGGAAGACTTTGGTATGTATCTCTTCCACATTCCCCGTGCCTCAATGAGGCCGACTCGTGATACCTATGATCCCATGACTAACAGTTCGGGCAGTCGTTTCCCTTCAGCGCGTTTCCACCCAGCACGAAAAGTCTGCTTAAGTTTAGGGGAGGGCTTCACTACATACCCGCACGGCCTCGCGCCTGCTCTGTCGCTTTCATGTTTAAATGCATTGTACCGAGTTTTGAAAACGCAAGCATTACGCGTTCTGGCGTGGATGAGGGAGCAACCTTTCTTGTTTCTTAGAGATACCGTCTTAGACACCTAATGAATAAAGTAAAAATAATAATAATAATGACGTGTCAACGATAAGTGAGCAATTAGTACACAGTGTCTAAATCGTATGTATGTATCATGCTGCTGAGCACGTGCTGTATACAGCATACGGAGTATGTACGAAATCATTGCTGCGACGCTGTCACGTTTTTTACTATTTCCACTTTTGACTCTTGTTGACTTCTGGTCCCTGTCTCCGAACCCTTCCTTGCCCTCTCGGCTTGTCTTGTTCCCTTCATCTATCGAGTTTCCTCCTCTCGTCATTATACTTCTTGGGCACCTGCCCTCGTCCTGCTTCCATCTTCTGTACCTCGTTCCTCTCATCATAGTGTTGTCCGTTTCCTCGTTCTGCGAATGCGACACGTCAACAAGTACGGCATATAGGCACTACACATACGCAGGCAAGACAGGTTACCAAGCATGGGCGAAGGTTCCACGAGGTATTTTCTACTTAAGGTGAAGTCTTGGTCGAGGCCAGTTGACATAAACTTGTTACCTGGACCTTACAACAGAAGATATCAATACACCGAATCTTTCACATCTTATCTCATCAGATTCCAATAAGATTACTTGGTTGATCTGACAACTATGAGAGGGGTCTATAGCGAGTGACGTTGTGATAAGGACATACGGCGCGACTGGGTCACGTGACCTCGACGCGTCAGTGACGTCCGTCACGCGCATCATGTTGATTTGTGGGGTCCGCGAAGAGTTCAAGAGAATCGCAGTACGAAGGAAAGTACTACATAATTAGATTAAGGAAAAGAGTAGTAAGAGAAAGGCAAAGAAACAACAATAGGAGAAGAGAAGAATCCTCTAAGAGAAGTGGCAAAAGGAAGAGAGAGGTCAGGGGAAAGCAAGGAGGAAAACGCAAAACCAAGACCCAAACGAAGAACGAGAAACGAGAGAGAGCAGACCGTGATCAAAAGGCCCATACTTTGAAGCCATCAACACCAACCCGAGTAAAGCCAACATCTCATCCAAATCGCCGAAATAAATCTGCATTGAAAACGAAAACACAATGCTGGAAATTCCGGGATACTACTATGGTACGAATACCCTCCCTCTACACAGACCTTACCTCCCATATCCTCCTCCTCCATCCTCTATCTACATCCTCTATCCATCATACATACTAACATCCCCGCAGACACCACCCGCAAGAAATACTTCAAAATCGAAAACTCCCACACCGCCCCCTCTCAAGCACCCTGGTCAGCCGACTCCGTCAAGAAGCGCCGCGGCGAGGACATCTCCCGGGATGCTGCGCGCAAAAAAGCCCAAAGTTTGAAGCGTCACATCAAGAGACATGCTCTGGGGAGGGACTTGGTGTGCGGGAATCTGCTGCGGCGCGAGACGGAGGGAGCTCCCGCCGTGCCTGAAAGGGATTTGCGCTGTGCGGCGTGGGCGGGTGGCGTGGTGGACAAGGGGAGGATAGAGTTTCCGGATGATGAGAGGGAGACAAGGGAGAGGATACCGAATTTGGATTGTTTGTGGGTTGGGTCTGGTATTGCTTATATGTGTGAGTTGTGCGATGTGTTTTTTTTGATCTGTTGAAGTCAGGACGCGGGGGGGAGGAGGATGTCAAGACTGGCTGGCTATGAGGAGGCGGCTTGATTCTTGCATCTCTTGTGAAAGAAGGGGAAGTAGAAGAAGAAAAGGAGAGGGGCGGAGATTGGTGTTTGGAGTTGACGAGAGACTGAAATTTATACATACAGCGGTTGATGACTTGCTGGCTGCGGGGCCTCATTTGTGGACGGATGAGAATGACTGGTAAGTTGGTACTGTTTTCTGTTTCTATCCTTGTAGCTGGTATTCCCTCCTCTCTTCCTGTCTTCCCCTCTTCCTCTCTTGCCTTATTGCAGGATCCCAGCTAACGACATGACAGCATCACTTTTGGCAACGACCCCTTGACGGGCCGCCTCTCGCAGGGGTCTCGCGTGTGGCTCGAGCTGATTCCGTATGGGCCAATTTCGTCCATTACACACCATGAGCCGTCGAACATCATGATGTTGACGTCAAGGGGGATGGCAGCCGATAACGGGCTGCACATATTCCCGACGCCCAGAGAGGTGGAGGATCGGGATCGCGTTGAGAGGTGGATGCGCCATCAAGGTATGCCGGAGTTCCTTTTCTTGATATCTTTTTTTCGTCATGGGTAGCTGCTCTCGCCCACGCGGCGGCTCCTTTTCCCCTCACACATTCCTTCCTTGAACGCAGCTCCTATTTGTCTGCAAATACACTTTTCTCCTACAGTAATCCTATTTCTTCCCACGCATCTTTCTCCTACGCTACGCAAACGTCAGCTGACCAGTCGAGACAAGGCCGCGGATGGCACCCGCACATGACAAGTAATCCTGCGTGGGGCGAATGGTGCGTTCATTCCTGCACGCCCGCGCCGGCATCGTCCAACCTCCTGAGCATCCTAGGCACCAGCGTCGGCCTGTTAAACGTGAATCACTACGGCGATATCGCGTCATTTATGCCTGATAATGTCAGCCAGGCATTGGGGTCGCGATCCCCGGAAATATTTACCCAGGACTTCCAGCAGGGCAACCACAATGTCCTCCTTTCAGGCGGACGCCAGTCCCGGCTCTGGGTCACTGACGTCCGCGCCCCCGTCTCAGAAGTAATGTACGCCCCTCACGCAAGTTCCATCAACCACGTTCGCAGCATCAACCCTCACCAGGTGCTTGTTGCGGGGCTCAAAAACAGCATGTCTCTCTACGACACGCGCTTCTTCGGCAAGCAGTCCAACGCCGGTGTCGGTGGCAGAAAACGAAGTGGCAATGGGAGAGCGCCACTGCTTACTTTCCCGGGATATAAGAATGCCGCGCATGTCCACACAGGCTGGGACGTGTGCGCCGAGCTGGGTCTCGTGGCAGCCGCGCACGATGACGGCACAGTAAAGCTCTTTTCGCTGAAGACGGGCCGCTCGTTGAAGAGCCCGGCCGTGGATAGCGTCCGGACTGACACGCCAATCAAGGCTCTCACGTTCAGCACGATAAGCGGCGAGAGGCTGCCGAGCTTGTGGGTGGGTGAGGGACACGATGTGAGAAAGTTTTCGATGGGGGCGCTGCGGTTCGAGGATGAGGCGTAAGCGTGGAGACGTGAAGACATGATGAGAGATGAAGTGTGAAGAATACTGTGAATACTGGGTGTGTCACCAAGTTACGCATTGCTGAGAGCCATGTTTCTTCTCTTGATCCAATTTTGGGTTTCTTCCTGTAGGCGAGTGATGGTACTTGCGTGAGGCGAGTACATCTCTGAGACGAGGGAGGCACGCGGACGTCAGTGATCCAGAGCCGGGGCTGGCGTCCGCTCGACAAAAGGTTTGCTGGAAGTCCTGAGTGAACATTCCTGGCGATCGCGGCGCCAACGTCTGGCTGAACACCACAGGCATACGCGACGCAATACCGCCGTTGTAATTCACGTTCATCAGGCCGACGCTGGTGCCCAGGATGCACCGCATGAGAAGTTCGAGGACACCGGCGCAGGCGTGTACTTGGTGTTGGAGATCCTGCTTACGTGCCACGTATGAGTCGTTGCTCATGGCAGGTTATGAGCTACGCGTGGTTGCTTGCTATCACTATCATTGTGATTGTGACGCGGATGGTTTGCGAATCACGATGCATACTAAAGCGAATGTATACAACGAGTTGATGGGCTCGCCAACTGATCAGCACATTCCAATCTGGACACAACAGTCACAGGGCATGGCCAGACTTTCAAGCTTGACCAGGCCTCAAAAAAGATAGACTTTGTCTCATCATGAGCTCCTCTTTCTTCTTATGCCACGAAATACATACGGAGTACTTCAAAATTAAGACCACCACCAGTGATCGCAAGCACCACTGAGAAGTCCACCGTCCGTCATCCACCAACGCAAACGCAAAACCCACTCCCCACCCCGTCCATCTGGTGGCATCCCATGATACCATCCTATCCCGATCACGATGAGCAAAAAAAAAAGAACTCAATCACCAAAAGATGAATTGCGTGATCTGGGAATCGAACCCAGGGCTCCCCGACGCTGCCTGGATGGCAACGGAGAATTTTACCACTAAACCAATCACGCTGATGCTTGCGATTGCTGCTTCGTTGGAGAGCGACCAGGATAATGGGGTCTATACTGCTATCGTCGTAAAGCAAGGGAGGGAAGAGGGAAAAGAAAGGGCGGACTGTCGACGTGAGCAGGAAGAAGAGCTGACCCTAACCCCTGCCTCAGACCTGACCCTGTCTCCTGGCCAATCATCTTCGAGATATACCTTTAGTCAGGGTCAGGTCTCAGCAATCATCACAATTAACGTATTTCAAAACGTCTTCAAAACGGTAACTCGGTTCAGTGGCGCGAAACGCACCAGCCACTTG
>SRPP01000164.1:0-47729 GCA_018360055.1 Claviceps monticola
GGGGGTGAGGTTGTGGCAAGCCAGGGGAGTGACTAGACATCTTCTCACACCCCAGAGTGGGAGACGACAGGAGTCAGTTCCTCACAATCAGTGGTTCTGTGAAGGGCACTATTTCGAAGGGACAAATTGGCGAATCGTTGTACTTCGTGAGCTCTGACCTGCATTTACATAAATAACTAACGCCTGCACAAGTGAGGGAAGGGACGCGGCAAGTCTGCATTGAGAGTTTCGAGTTCGGAGCAAAGTGGTGGTCGATCCTGAATGAGGCGTACTAGTAGGCGCCGGACACGGAGGGATATGCAGGCCAGATCATTGCACAGCTAGGTAAGCTAATTATCAGTCTGTGGAAACTTGAAAGCCTATTTGCTGTTTTAGTCTCAGTAGTCGCGTTCTTTCCGCATTCTTTCTCCAAGAGGCCTACGAGTCTGGCGTGAGACAGGCAGACTCATCTTCACATCTTCCATTGAGAAACCGAGGCACAATCAAAGTAACCAATGAACATCTCAACACAATTCGGGAGACTCGAATGCGTAGAGATGAATCCATTTAGCCGTTAATTTCTGCTTATATTGTGCCCATACGGAATGCCCCCATACTGATGAACCTCTGTGAAAAATGCCACAGCCTATCATCTCTATTCGCGAACGGGGGGATTGGCAATACAATTTTTATTTTGAGCCCTGCAACAGTATCTCTTGTGCGTGAGAGGAAGCCGCCATGGATTTTGTTGGTCAAGCGCAGAGCTGGTCCTAGCCCGTTCGAATAGGTGTCTGTCAAATTGAGACATCTCCTGTTCCATGGTCTACCGTTTGAGAGTGCCGGACATTAGGTCCTCATCCTCCAATTGTAAAGCATAGTTGGCCCAAGGACTAACGCCATCTTTGTCTGATCGATTCTTTTCTATTGCGAGATGCTTCACGTATTCCTTTGTGCTGCTTAGCTGATCATTCATCTGCTTGTATTGCTGGGTGATGGACTGAATATTATGGAAGCTTTGCGCAATCTGACTGGCAAAGCCCCTTTCCGTTAACGTGCTTGTGGCAAAGGACAAGTAGCAGGTGCCGTTGTCGTCTTGCTCTAGCTGACCATTAAGTGTGCCATCTTCCATCATCTGACGAACCAAGACCAGCACAGCGTCGTCGTTTTCCAACGTCTTCCCCGTCACGGCGTTGACAGTCATGCGTCGTATCATGGAAATCTCAGCGCGCTGATATATTGACCGTAAACCAAGAATCTGCCATTTTTGGTAAGATGCGAGCACCTCTTGTAGAAGAGTTGAGGTCCCGTCCTCCTCCCATAGTGCGGCGTTTTCTTCGATTTGAGACTTGATGAATGCAGCCTCCGTTGACATGAAGGCATCGGCTACACTGTCGTACGCCTTGGCGGCAATTTCGTATATTTTATGGGCCGTCCCTGTCGAGTAAGAGGGAAAGATTGGAGCCTTTCCCTGGCCGAGAAGCGCTACGAGCACCCATCTTTTGTATGAGTCGATCATGATTTTGCTCATCGCTCTATCTTTGACAGGATGCAAAATGGCCTGCTCGAAAGCTTCTTTCGCCTTAATCCATTCACGCCTTGACATGTACATAAGCCCACGAATGTAGCCGTATTCTAGCACCGTCGTACTCGTGATTTGGTCGGTCAGGCCGCTTATTGTCGAAATGTAAGAGGTTGGCTGTAAAGATGGATCACAAAGAACGCTGTTTACCTTCGCATTCATGGTGTTCGGGTAGAAGAGGATCTCTCGGTCCATGACACGCAAGGCAGATTCTACCGAGTTGGAATTATACGCCAGCTGAGCCAACATGAAATGCGTCGACGTGAATAGCGACCCAGTAGGCTCAATTCGTAAAATAGCCGTCACCAACAGCTCGACGGCTACCGACGCCTGAAGAGACCGGAATAATTAGCTACAAAGAAGCCACGAGCCTTGGCTACATTGCTGTTGACTCACCGGGAACATCTTTCCGCCGCCAATCTTCTCGAGAAGGATACGAAAGGGTTGGCCGGCATATCGAATCTGGATGGGATCAAATTTGATGATAAACTCGACAATAGCGTCGAGAATCAGCTTCGAGGAGACTTGAGAATCGTTTTGAACAGTTTCTGTAAGCATCTGAAGGAGAAAAAGGTAACTAATGGAGTGCAGAGACGGATCGAGACCCTAGAAATTGTGTTAGGAGACGCAGGGCAAAAGCTGACACATTCCCCGCGCGTACCTCAAGGATCTCTTTCGTCATGTTCAAAACGAGAGCATGAATCTCGGACGCGCTGCTGTTGAGTAACGCAATGTGTTGCCTGATAGAAGCATCGTACGCCTTTGCTTCTGACCGCGTCGATGGCCTGACGGCAGCCAAAGCCGTCAAGATGCCCTGTGTCTTCTCCATAATCATTCGACTGCGAGAGATGGATGCGGGTACGGCTGAGCTCGCTTCATGCTATGGGCCGTGAAGATGAAGCACCAGGTTGGCGCGCGTCGCGGACGCAGTGGACTACCGGATGGCACCAACAAAACCAGAGATGGGCAAGTCGAATAAGGAGTAAACGGGGAGTACGAAGAGGCTTGACATGAAAAGGCAGCCACGGTTTGGCTGGTTTCGCCGGAACTTGGGAGGTGAGAAGCTGCTGATGTGGGGTCACACAGGTCACTCAGTCCCAACTCCCATGTCTCTAAAGGTACTTTGTACTCGACCCACTTCTTGGCAGTTTTCGGTGACAACTTCAAACAAGAGGGAGGGACTTGTCACTTGATCCTCGCGAGCTGCGTTTCCATGTCTTTAAAAATCACTGGCGTATTCCGAAGTGATCAGAGTCATCACAAAAAGAAGGAAGAACAGAAGAAAAGGGAGCGGATATAATTTTGTGAATATCGACAACTAGTCCTGCCACGCTATGATCATTGACTGTCTTCAGCAAGTCCTTCAAAGATGCAAACGAGGCACACCGATAAGACTCTTCAAGTTGCATCGATGCGATTGAAAGGGAACCAAAGACGGAAGAACAAGAACCCGCTACATATCAATATAATTATGCAAAGTAATATATGCCTTGTCCTTGCTGCGCTAACATCCTGGCTGTACCTACAGCTTGCCTGGCTCATGCTTACGCTTGCTTGCCCGTTGCAAGGTGTGCTTAAGCGTCGCCAATTGCTGTGCCTTTGCGGCCATAGTGATGTTATGAGAATGAATAAGAGCGTCCATGGTGACTCGTATGTTCGATTCGGAGAAATTTCCGACGGTCTCTGGCCGTCGTGGATGAATATAGTGATCTGAGATTGGATAGCCGTAGGAAAGGGGGGGGGTGCTTGTGCCTGCCGCCGTTGCTACTGGTTGCTGGCCGCTTGGGGCGTGGCCGAGCTGCTTCTCATAGAGTGAGCGATTGATCTCAGCGGTCCAACGTTGTCGATTGGTAGACATGGATACGGTGTTGCGGTGGGGAGTGGAAGAGGACTGCGAGGGAAATGGCACCGGGAGAGACTCGTGAGTTTGAGGTCTGGGCTGGATCTTCTTGACGCCTTGCTCATGGGTGGATTTTGATTTAACGTGTTGGACGTACGGGCGGCCATCAGGTCTTGATATTTTGCCTCGCTCCTGGGTCGACTTTGTTTTGACATGTTTGACGACCGGACAGCTGTCGGGTCTTTGTACCTGGACCGCGGCGACGATATCGCCTTGGACACCGAGAGTGTTGGACGATCTTAATGTATTCGCTGTTTTTGTTTTGGTGACATTCCTGGCCGAGACGGCGGTGCTAGCGGTGCGTCTTGACGGGCTGCCTTGATAGAGATTCACTACTGCTGAGCTTTTTTGGCCAGTGATTTTTGCAGTCATGGCTTGTTTTATAGGAGCAACTTCAACTTGTGCGGCCTTTGTCATGGTCGGAATCTTTCGAGTTGTATCTCTTACTTCGAAGTCATCATCAGAAGAAGATGCGAACGCCTCATCTGCGGCAGCATTCATGGCAGCGTATTCGTCTGAGGAAGTATCCGATTGATTGGGGCCTTCCGGTTCTTGCAGGTATTCTGCAAGCACGTCGCTCCTATAGTTGTTTGCCTGGGCGGGGAAAGATAACGGTTAGTAATCTACATCTCCATGTCGACGGTAGTTTGGGAATTGATACGCACTGTTCGACGTCGTCCACCTCGTCCCAGAGACTCTTGTTTCGCCGCTGCTTGGCGGCGCGCCTCCTCCTCTCGTTGCGCGAGAATTTTGTCCCAGACACTGGAAGAAACGGGTTCCGGAGCCGTTTCATCAGCTGCAGTAGTCAGTCCGTCCACCAAAGAGACCCTGTCGTTTGACCAGACTTTAGCATATGAGAACTGCACATCTGCAGATCCTTCCTCATCTATCTTGGCCTGCTCCACGTCGGATCGATCTAGAAGCTTATCAACAGAAGAGCCATCGTATACGATGGCCCCTTTTTGATAATTATCGGCGAAGAGCGCTTGGGCACCGTGTTTGAGAATGGTTTCCAAATTATCACCAGCGACGTCGTCATGGTCCATACTTTCTATGAGAGCATGGTCAAGAGCCATCTTTTTCTTGCCGATTTGCATAATTCTCTCTTCCACGGCGTCCTTTGTCATGAGCTGGAAGCAAAGCACTTTACGTTTTTGACCAATGCGATGTGCTCGTGACAAGGCTTGGATATCCTGATGCGGATTGAAATCGGGATCCATGATAATCACCGTATCAGCTGTTGCGAGGTTGATTCCCACGCCACCTGCGCGGGTCGACAGCAAGAAGGCGAAAACGGTAGAGTGGGGTTCATTAAATGCATCGATGCGACGCTGCTTTTCCAAGCTTGATATTTGGCCATCGAGCCGTCTGTATTCGTAGCCAATGCCATTGAGGAAGTCCTCCATAATATCGAGTTGCTGGAGGAATTGGCTAAAGATCAGGACCCGGTGCCCTCTCTCTTTCAGCTTAGGAAGCATTACCTCGAGCAGCAAAAGTTTTGCGGATGCCTCTACCAAATTCCGATGAATAATGTCTGGATTGTTGTGCTCCTCTTCAATGGCCTCCGAGTACATGAAAGGATGGCAGAGACACTTGCGCAACTGCATCAGGATATTGTTGAGGCTGCCACGCTCCTTGCTGCGCATCTTGCCGTTGGCGAAAATAGCCTTGATGAGCTGGGGGTTCTTGGCCATGATGCTCTTGGAAAGCCTTTCCTGAATGACGGTCATCGTGACGGGTAGGATGATCTGTGTCATGAGTGGTAGAAATTTCAGTACGCCGGCTTTTGTTCTTCTCAGAAAGTAGGGTCGAATCATTTCGTGAAGCTTTGGCAAAGTTTCCTTGTCCAAGATGGAGAATTCTAGGTCAAGCTGTTTCGCCTTCCTTGATTGGTCAATGAATTGAATAAGATTGAACAATTCTCTCTTGTTATTTTGTAAAGGTGTGCCCGTGAGTAGGAGTCGGAAAGGAATCTTCATGGCACGTAGTGCTCGGTAGAGCAAATTCTGGTCATTCTTGAGCCGCTGGCCTTCGTCAACCACCAAGCCTGCCCAGCGCACAGAGCTGAACAGTTCCCTCGTCCTGGGGTCCTGGGTGGAATCATAAGACATGATGACAACGTGTGCCGCCATATCACGATAGCCGTGCGGAAACAGCTCGTGTTTGTAAGCAAGATCTTGCGCCTCTTTGCCTCCATGGTAGGTGACAACACGCAAGTCGGGCGCCCATTGCCTAAATTCCCTCCGCCAGTTGGGACACGTTGCATTCGGAACAGAAATGAGAAAAGGCCAGCACTGTAGCGATGATACGTGTTAGCAGTGGCAATATATCACATCAAACTTGGACGTTCGTCGCCAGTTGATGTGAGGTCAAGGAATGAATTGTTACCTTCGGGCTTTCCTGAACGAGATAAGTGACTAGACTGACGACTTGCACAGTTTTGCCGAGTCCCATTTCATCTGCCAGAATCACACTTCGCCCGTGGTGATAGTTTGAAACGAGCCAGTTCAAACCCTCAATCTGATATTCCATTAGCTTGCCTCTTTTCAGTCCAGCCGGCTGGACTACGATATCTTTGTGCTTATTGCTTCTAAATTCTTTGATGCGCTCCTTCATCTTGTAGTTAGAGGAGTGTTGAAAGTTTCTTCCAGCCAAGTAGTCTCGATAGGCGAGCTCGAACGCGGTGTATAAATCTCTCGAGTCTTTCGCTGGAGGTGTGTCCCACACGACGTCGTCATAGCCGAGTCCTTGAAATTTCACCAATACTTTTGTGATTTGTGAGGTATCTGCTCTGTCATCTTCTTGAGAGCTGACGCGGATGGCTGTTGGGCTCAGCTTCACTCGCAAGATGATGTCAATCAGGAGGTACTCCTCTGGAATGGCTTCTTTCTCGCTGATCTTGAACAGGTCGACCTTAGCCGCATGTTTTGCGAAGGCTTTCCTGGTCACAGCAGCAACTACACCGTAAATCCATGCCCCGGGCATCCATGTGCAGTGGCAATACGACTTGGTTTCCCACTTGACCAGGTATTCCTTATCGTCATCGCTCACGTCCATGAAATCAGAAGTAGGCGTCGCAAGTGGCTCATTGGTTCGCCAGGCTACAAGCCGCTGTATCTTGTGCTGCGCCGAGATGCACTCATTGCAATACCAGTCGGTGGAGTAGTCCTTGAACGCTCCGAATGCCTGATCTTGCGCGTCTCCTTCGCATCCAATCGGAGGTAAATGATGCTGGTGCCAGGCCCTTTGACAGTTGCAACATCGGAAGAGCACATTGTCGGCGTTGTTCAAATAGTCTTCCCTCACACGAGTCCATGGATCAACGCCCCCGTTTCGTTCACGGAGTTTCTCCTCTTGACGAGCCGTCTTTCTCTGGGAAAATGGAGCACAGGAACGGCCACTTTCCATACAGTATTGACACATCGCCCGCCGAGGCGCCGTCATCTCGTTCTTATGTTGGTGTTCAATGCAGAACCGACATTGAAGAACAAAGCTGGCTTCTCCAATCTTGGTGGCCAAGTGATCTCGCGCGCTTCGAGGGCCGATACATTGCTTGTGATATGCAAAGCTACAGCCTTGACAATATATAAACTGACCTCGGTTGCTTGGGGCCTTACAGGCATGGCATGTGTTCATGTGCACTAATGCGAAGCGAGATTCGGGAGACATGGGTCTAAAGATCTCCTTCACAAAAACCACCCTGGGAGAATCCTGAGATCCGGATTCGGTTCGAAAGAGGGCCTCGTCATCAACATCTCCAAGGTCCAGAGCATAGTAAGTATTTCTCACCGCCCGAGAAGATTTTCGAGGCTGTTCAAATTCTATTTCTGAATCATGGCCGCCTCTTGACTTTGGCAGCTGGGACTGGGCCTTTGAGCCCGCTTTTAGGGAACGCGCTTTTAGGCTAGGAGCTGACCGGCGTTTTGCTCTAGGATAGCTGCTCACGATATCCGAAACGACGAGTGGAATTACATCGTCATCCTCTTGGTCAGAGGAGGCTATCGGCTTAGTTTCGGAGTGTGAAATTCGGGGCTGTTTCGTACGGGAGCTCCTCCGAGGCGCTTCCACAAGTATGTCGAACCCATTGCTGCCATTGAGCTGTGGGTTTGGTGCGGCTCGTGAACCGAGATAAACCGTTGAACTTCGTGTACGACTTCGACGATTGACGATGATTTCATCCATATCCTCAGCTTGGTCCGAGTCCAGGGCAACCGACTCGTCGGGACTACTACCGGACTGGCAATCCTCGTAAGACTCGTGCTTTCGTTTTCGGTTATTTCGTCCAATGTTCTCATAGAACGCATCTAATGCGCCAAGTCCGTTTTCAAAACGTTCGATCTGAGCAGCTGTGATCTTTGTTTCGTAGAGCTGTTAGTGAAAGGCCGATGAAGGAAGAAGATGGTGTAATCGAGCTGCGCATTTTATTCGAGGGCACTGCTTGATACGAGAGGCTTATGCAGAGACTTAGTTTTCTCAATAATGCAAGTTCCTGAGAGATCATATTGGGTTCAGCGCAACAAGAATCCTGTGGCACATAGGAGGTGCAATGGAAACGAAGTGAGCGGAGACGAAGGGAAATTGTGAGAGAGGCGATTCTTTACTGAGAACATCGACAGCATGGGGAAAGCCCATACACGGCCAGAATAACAATACAAACAAGTTCAAATTTTAGGACTTGACAAGAAGATAGCCTGACATCAATGTACCACTTACTTGACGAAGCGTTCCATCCGTGAATTCAACCTCGACAAGTTCGGTTTCCTTGCCCGGACATCTGTCTAATGAACACACTCTTTCCACAACATTGCTTTGGAGCTCTTCGTACTGCTGTCGAAATTCCAGGGAGAGTGCAGGAATAGAGACCTCAAATCTGGGGCATCCGGTGAATTGTGGTGCAAGCTGTCGCAACGCGTCGGCCGCTGCTTGTACTAGATGCGAGTCATCACTCGAGCTTTGATCATCGCTGCCGTATGCGGAAAAGTCGAATGCGATCTTTGGCGTTGACACGAGTCCAACTCCATCTACGTCCGCGGTCTGTTGCGGCCCAACCAGCGTGGCCTCGTCCTCGTCCATCTGCGTGTCGTCGTCGGGATCATGTAGGGAACCGCCGCGTCGCTTTCGTCTCGAGACTTGCTCGGATGTAAAGTGGAAATGAAAAAAAATCGATCGTTATGGTGGCGTAGTCATCAGGGTGTGCGCAGGTCCGACTCACAAATAAGAAGCCCGACGATGAGGCATCTGAAGGGTCCCACCGGCGCAAACAACGGCATTTATGATTTGACGCGATCTTTATTAAGCATCAGAACGCGGTTTACACACCATGTGCAAGTGGGAGAGAGCTCTGTCCAATCATATTGGACATATGGTTGACCGCCCTTTACACCACCCATCAGCAACTGGCAGAAAAACGTCGCATTTCAGCGCAGGAGAACTCCACTGTTGTTGATTTTCGCTTCATTATTCACAGGAAAAGCACAACTGGCGAACACCGTCACAAAGCATGCTATGCTAAGCGCCACAGGAAAGAGTCTTATAGGCTCCCACCACCTCAGATGCCGGCCTCTGCAGTACATTTCATTGTCGGCTTCTCCTGCGGCCGTTCGCTACGCCAGCCTGTCGGCGATCCACAAAGGGCTGAGACGATCCTGGAGAACTCCATTCGGAGAGCCACGACCCTCCAAGTCTCGAGACGCTGGCCGGTCAGTCCAAACAACCGATGATTTCATCAAGTCATTCAATGATGTAGGAGGTGCCTCGTCGGATCGATCACGGCCCAAGCCGCGTACGGGCCCTGGTCGCAAAGCGTCGGGAGCTGAGGACGAAGATGACGCTGGCAGACAGACTGGAAGGAAGCGATTCCTCGAGAGAAAGCCTTCGTTTGGGAATAGAAGCCAGACCCGTCAGTCAAAATTCGACTCAGGTAAAGACACTGCTATTTCCTTCAAAGCACGACAGCCTCACCAACCGCGATCACGGACCTCAAACGATGATTATCCCAGGCGCGACACTTTTGACGACGGGCGAACTTCTCGTCAGTCCCGGGACGATCGACCCCGGCAGAACCAGTCCTGGCAAGATCGACCTCGACACAATCAACCCCGGCAGGGCCCACGACATGAGCAAGAAAGTTTCGATAATGAAATCGACTCCGTCAATGTCGCAGCTGCGAGCCCAGTGAAGCGAGGTATGATGCCCATGATGCTGTCTTACACGACAGCCGCCTCTCAATTTCTATATGGGACATCTGTTGTGAAGGCAGCTCTTCAGGTAGGCCGACGGCAGATGTACAGGCTTTACGTGTATGGTGGAGAGAACAGGCGCGACAACAAAGACAACGAAATCTTGATGGACCTAGCCAGATCACGGGGTGTGCCCATCACCGTCGTTCCAACCGAAGAGCAGCGATTGATGGACAAGATGAGCATGGGCCGGCCGCACAACGGTTTCGTCCTGGAGGCATCTCAGTTACCTCTGTTTCCCGTCAAGTCGCTAGGACGGCTGGAAGAGACTACTTCCAAACTTGGATTCCACCTCGAGCTCGATCACCAAAGCCCAGAGCAGAAGTCTGTCAATGGGGAAGACAATTTTATTCGCAAGACGAGAAATTCGACCACGAAACCGCTGGTGCTCCTCCTCCACGAGATCGTCGACCCTGGCAACCTAGGCGCGGTGCTCCGCACAGCGAGTTACATGGGAATTGACGCAGTGGGCATCACCAACCGCGGGTCGGCCCCCATCACACCTGTTGTGCTCAAGTCGGCTTCCGGTTCCGCTGAAGAGATCTCCATCTTCACAGTGGAATCGCCCGTGGAATTCCTCAAAGCCTCCAGAGCCATGGGGTGGAAGACATATTCTGCAATTGCTCCCCCGGACAAGAAGTTGGTCCAGCTACATGGCCAGAAATTTATCTCTACAGATAGCATCGAGCATGATCGGCCCTTGGATCAGCATCCTTGTGTTCTAGTCATGGGCAATGAGGGCTTGGGTCTGCCACGACAGATCAAAGTCGCAGCTGACTACGAGCTGTCGATACCCAAGTTTACGCGAGAGTGCTACGTGGACAGCCTGAATGTAAGTGTCGCGACCGCGCTGCTCTGTCACTCGTTCGTCAAAGACCCGGTGACGCCGGCTGCCAGGGAAAAGGCCACGGGCTGGAATTCCCAGCGAGCTGTCCTGGCAAAGAAGCCGTCCTCAGCAGAGTCTGGAGAAGAAGAGACATTATTCTAGAATCTAGACCCTGTTCAGGGAAGGGGGGGCTAGAGGCGTGGAGGCCGGGACGAGGAGCGAAGTGAAATTCTCAGCCTAGATGTAGGCGTCAATGCGGCTTGTACATCATGTATCATTACAGTAATCGTCAAATATACCAAACATGATGGCCGTCAAGGTCTTTGTTCTACCCAGTCCCCTCACCATTATTGCCCCCGCCGCATCACTTCTCCGGTCGACACCTCGTACGAAGACAGCGAATCGTCATTAGTTGCCGTCGCAGCTGCATAATCTGGCGCCGGCACGACCGCCTGCTCCTGCATTTGCGCTAGCCTCGCCGCTCTGGCATCATATACTTGCCCCCTGATACCCTCCACCTGTTGACCCTCTCGCCGCCTCTTCTGTTTGAATAGACGTATCGCCAAATACAGCAGCAACGCCACGCCGAGCACCAAGACCAGTGTGCCGCACATGGCATAGGCGATGCTATGCGTGTTGTTGTCCTCTTGAGAAGCGGGTTGTGTGGGCAAGGGAAGAGGATTTTGTGTGTTAATGCCGCGGGGTTCCAACTTCCATTTCTTCTGCGTTGCACCTGTCCGCGAATCGAATCTACATGCACTATTTTGCGTTGAGCACGTTTGGTCAGTCGAAGAGTGCCCTCCTGGAGACGAAATGGGGCGGTTAAGGGAACAGCTCACATACATACCCGACGAAGCACATGGGTTATATTGGAAAGCCCGAGTACATGAGCTAGGTCGGCGGCGGTTCATGAGGAATAAGTCAGTGACCAAGTTACGTTGATGAGCTTCTCCAGCGGATGGAGACGTGACACCTTTCGGGAACTGGGATGCTATAGATTGGAACGGTGAACCTCTTTTTGACGAGAGGAGAAGTTTTGCGGATGCGCAAAAAGAGTTCGTCTGTGTACGGATGACAGGCGCGTCCGGTCATGCCCGTACGCAGCAGCGAGCACTGCAGGTAACCTAGCTTGCTTTCATCATGTAGATCACTCTCCTCTCACCAGGGTCTGCCCGTCAGCTCTTCCGATGATGCACCATAATGCCCGGCCTGGTTGCTTTTTTGGGATTATGGGACAGCCTGTCCAGCACCAGACAGAACTGCATATGTAACTAACATGTACGGAGTTCCTAGGTCTGCTCAATTTCCAGGTCGCGTCCACCGGCGTCCACCGCAGCGGCCCGGTGACTGGCCCGGCCGGTCGGGTGTTGTCTCCGGCACAATCCACGAATGGGGTAGCTTCGCATCCGGTGGGGCGGCAAGTCTGTTCCGTCACTAGCGCGCGCAATCCACAGCAACAGAAGAGGAAACAAACAAAACAAGACGAAAACGAAGACGCAGCCGCCGCATCTCCGCCCCCTGCAAGGCAACCCGCGTCGCTCTCGAAGCTGAGCATTCCTTGCACAGCAACAAGCATCATATCATGGCCGCACCGCACCTCTTGATGCTCCTTCTCCTTTTGGACCTCTCCCCAGTCGCCGTCGCCTCGGCCGTCGCCTCGGCAGAGCAGCCGCGCCTCCCCATCATCAAATGCCAACCGCCCAATTCTCACCACAAGATCCTCGCCGAGCACCTCGAGTTCGCGCTCTCGCCCTCGCCACCCAGCCCCCTCGAGTATGCAGACGCGGCGCGCTTTTTTCTCCCAGCTTTCGCGCCGCACCAGGACGATGTTGTCGATGACGGTGACCACAGGGCGCGTTCGCTCTCGCAGAGAGCATATTGCCCTGCCGGGATGAACAGCTGCGACAGCTCAGGCTCCCCCACCAAGTGCTGTCCGGAGGGCACACATTGTCAGCTTGTCCCCGATTCCGACGTCGGACATATTGCGTGCTGTCCGAGCGGCTCGACTTGTGGTGGCGGCGTCGGTCAATGTCCCGCGGGAGCTGTGAGCTGTGCGCCCTCATTAGGAGGAGGGTGTTGCATTGCTGGCTATGTCTGTCAGGGAGACGGATGTGAGTCCGCTAGGTCCATTGGGGTTCTTTTAGTGTTTTCTTGCCTCTCTATCTGGGCAGGCGCTTCTCTACATTGTTTTCGGTTGCTGATGTTGTGTGCTGAAAACACTGATAGGTGTGCTGAGTGCCTCGGCGACTCACGCTATCGAAACATCGAAAAGCGGACCACGCGTGACTATTTCGTCTACGAAGACGATCATCTCTGGTAGTAGTTCATTGAGGCCGACATCACAAGTTACTATTACTACGGACGCTGCGCCGGAGAGCTCCTCTCCGCTCACACAAACGGGCTGCCCTACTGGCTTCTACGGATGTCTGGCCGTCCACCAAGGAGGGTGTTGCCGTACTGAACGGGATTGCCATACGTACTCGTGTCCTCCTCCACCTCCGGCCACCACGTTGGTATCTGGTGGAGTCACCGTTGTTGTTCCTGCCCCTGGTCCGGCAGAGAGCACATCCACCGCAGACGGCAAATCGTGCGCCGGGGGCTGGTTTTTGTGCGGCAAAGATGATGGTGTTGCGCCTGGGTGCTGCCCCTCCGGGTATGAGTGCGGGTCGGCAAGTTGCTTCCCTGCCGGGGCGACGGCGACAGTGACGAGTAGCGGAGTGCCGAAACAGGCTCCTGATAAGTCGGCTGTGTCGAAAGCCGTGGGCGTTCGGTCCCTTTGGAGTACGGTTGTAATGACGTTGCTATCGCTGGCGGTATTCTCTTTGTAGCGCGCAGAAGAGAAGAAAAGCCTCTGCGATGGGGGCGTGTTGCGGGAGTGAGGCACGCAGATTGCACGAGATATGAATCATGATTTGCACTGAATATTAATGGACATGAAGTAAATTGAAAACAAGGACGACATATAGACCAGATACCTGAGTTCTGACATTTCTTTTCATGGATCAAGGGACACTTCAGATATTGTGTACAGTCCCATGTTCTTCCCGGCTGATGATAGGCTGGAAGATATATCTGATGTAGACCGATTTTTAGCGTCGCGTGGGTACAGGACACTGGCTACTCGTCACAGAAATTGAGAATAGTCTCATGTATCGATAAAACGATCTCATCATCATCCACACCAACATGCGGGGCCGGTTTCGCTTCAGCAGGTCTCTATTCTTTGCTCGAGCATGTTCCTTGATGGTCCTACGTCTTTACTCAGGCATTTTGTGGAAAGGCTTTGCCAATGTCTCCGTGCAAAACGGCAGCTTATCCACAGTCCAGATCTCAGTATCCTACAGAAACCGTGTTAGCCGCGCTTCACCGACTTTGGATGGGCATTAGGCGAAGGCTGCAGAGAAAACAAGAGTCATGGCCAGCTTCTTTGTTACGTACAGGCTTCAGGTTCTTCTTCAGCTCCATGTCCAACGTGCCGGCCTTGAGAGATATAATCTCAGGAGCAACATCAGGGTCGTGGGCAATGGGAGAGCCGCACTCGGAGCAGAAGAGTCGGTGGACCGCCTTGCCGGAAGAGCCCTTGCCAGACCACTTCTTGATAGGGCCATTGATGGTGAGCTTTTCTTTGGGTACGATGGTGACGAGAGCTGTCGGGTTGTAGGGGATCAGTCTGGGTTCCTTGTTTGCGTTTATGTATCATATGTAAAAGGTAGACCAGGCAAATGGCCAGTGGTGCGTAGCATGGATACTGTACGTACAGTAAGTTGAGCCGGTTTGGCGCTGGCAGTCGTCGCAGTGGTCGTAGCCGGTGATGAGGGGTTTTTCCACGTCCACGGAGTAGGTAACTGCTTTGCAGAGACAATGACCTGTGAGAGGCATGATGGCGATTCGATATCAGTCGCTAATGGCACTATCATCCTTGTGTGTCGGATTACTTGGGGAGCTGGTGACGAGACAGAAGCTCTTGTGGGGTTCGATGACGTCTGGATTGTTTAGGCCGGCGGCGATAGATCCGACGAACAAGATGGCTTGCAGCTCGCCTCCTCAATTTAGACATGCCCAAAAATTTATGCAGTGGTTTTTTTCTCATCATTAGATGTGCTGATGTCGAGTTGTTGGAGTCCTGTCAATCGGCCGAACTGCATGTTCTGGTCTTCGGTCAGACGTGGGGGCAGATTTATTCGAGTATGTACATATATGTATGTTGAACTCTTCTAAAAGCCAACCCCTCCATTGATATATCATCTTGAGATAGAATCGGCGTTGGTAAAACAATGGTTCATCGATCATTTCCCGGCTTCAACCTTATTTGTCGGTGACAACGGGAACAAGTTAACAACGTTCGGGCGAGACAGCGCCGGGAGGTATGTACGTATTGAAAATGCTGGCTGCGTGCGCCATGGGGGCAGGGCTGCGGTATGTATCTGGCAACTTTCTGAGCATTCGGAACTGCCTTCGCAACTAATGAGGCCTCTTGCAATCGAAGCAGCACCATCAGCGCAGTTTCCCCATCTCGAGAGTTCGTGCCTCGTCATTGGAATTATGATGTGGCATGGCAATCGGACATGGTCCTGGAATGCGCCCGAGACCATGGGTAATGGCAGTCAAGAAGGATGAATCATCGCCAAGTGTCGATGGCCTGGCTCAATTGGGTCGTCAAGAACCAAGCCAGGCCGCCTCTGAAAACGAAAAGAGCAATGCCCAGGAGGTCCAGGCTGCCCAGGAAATAATTGTTGGCAACCATCAGTCGCAGCAAATTGGATCGATACGAGGCTTTGACTTTCTGATCCGCGTGTTCGAGAATATACGCATCCATGGAAGAAATGCGAAAATCTCGAATATCCTCGACAACGGCGCGGGCCTTCGCAGGTGGATCCGCCGAGGTTGACACCCGTGGGATTGGGTCAGGTCGTCGTCGCAAAGTCTGAATCCCTTTGAAATATACGTAATCGGTTGCAGTCGCAGCATGCAGGGGAGGGGATGCCTTCTTCAAGAATATCTCGGGCAACACATGCGGCTGGTCCGTCCATATGGTGCCGCTATCTGTCATTTCCGTGAATATAGCCTCAAAGTCGTGCGCATACTGGACGAAGCGAGTGTAGAATACAGGCGTGAGAACTTTGAGTTGCAGTGTCTGAGGCGCCTTTTCATTGTTATTTGTGCAAGAAGGGGATGCCAGTTCTTCTCCAACCGCGTCGGTGATGCCGCTCGAGCTGTAGCTCACTGATATCGGCTTCCGACATTGCCCAACGAGGAATCGTAGGTAATTACGAAATGCAGTCTCGAGAGCTCTTTCGGTAGCTGTTGCGTGTCGTCCAAGGCTTTCCTTCAATGGCTCGGGTCGGTACCACACGTGGAGCTTCCGCTTGAAGAACAGAGCGGCGGCCTGTTTGACGATTCGGGGAAACGTGGCAAAGCCCACCCAAAACCACATAAGTAGGAACTGAATTTTCTCGGTGATTGACATGAATTCAGGGTCGATTGCCTCACCCTCTGAAAACAGCCTTGCAACAAGTTTTGTATGGCCCTTTGATGAGTTCAAATTGATGGTGGCATCTAGGCCCCGAAAGTCGCCGGTGTCGGGATCTAGAGGGTCGTTGGCAAGCAACGAGTACGTCCCCTTCCTCGAATTGAATGGCGAGACGTGAAAGTCTTTGGCCCAAGATGCCCTGACGCGAGGTCCTGCTGTGATACCAGGCGTCATACCCGAGAGCCGCTTGGCTTCAGTCGACAGATCACGCAGTACGAGATACGGCCGTCTCTCATCGAATGTGTTGTTAACTTCCAGAACAATAGCAGACAGAACTCTCTCCGAATTATAAAGATACCAGAACGAGACTGGATTGAAGTGATATCCCAGAAACCTCGCAGCTGTAACTAGATACGCATGGGGATAGTCCTTTGGATCCTCGCCCTTTTCCCTTAATCAGCATACGGAAGACACACGCAACGGCGACAAGCAAAAGCAGACAGCAGTCCTGCAGAAGCAGCATACCTGGGATTGTAAGTACGTGTCCAATTTTCCGCGAAGTCCAGCATCACTGAAGCCGCGCTGTAGGTAGTCAAAAGCATTGACCTTATACCATGTACCACACAGGATGTTGGATAAGAAACCCCTGAAGCCTTGACGCCGTTCACTCGAAGCCGAAAGCATTCCATTCGAATTGCCTGAAATACCCACCGGAATCCCAACAACTAGATACGAGTAGACGAATGTATGCTTTTGAGGAAACAGCCTGGCATGTGTTGTCTTGCATGGTATCAAGTAGGGTCGTCCGAGCCCTGTCCACTTCAGGCCCTTTTGGTTCAAAGCAGAGAGCAGAATAGACGCAGCGCCGATAGCGACAGCAGAAGGGAGTATAGTAGTGCATAGGATATTCCATAGCTGGAAAGTCAGAGCCGTAACGAGAGCGCGATGTTTCAAGCCGTAAAAGCAAGCAATCAGAAGCAAATCAGGCCAGCTTCCCAGGAACACATAATACGAAAAAACCAACGCAAGTGTGGCCAGGACGTAGGTAGAACTATGCAGCACTCTGTCGGCAGCATGTGCTAATTGAATGGTCGGGAGCCATGGTGAACCTTCCCACACACCATCCATCGTATATGAGATGCTAGTCAGGGGCCGAAATCAACGAGATCGAAGCCCAGAAGGGCGCTTCAAGACTCGGCGGGGCGTAAAACAAGGTAGTGCAAATGAAGAGCAGATGAAAGATTTAAGAAGGCGTCGTCAGACTCGTCACAGAAAATATGCTTCGCTTGGTGGTCTGCGGCTTGTTCAAAAATATTACCATCAAGGTGCTCTCGACTCGCCCTTCAAGTTGAAGTACTCCGTATGTACATACCAAAGTGTCTCTCTCCCTGGAGGAACAACGTTGGTGGTGCCACACTGCCACTCAGCACTGGTGTGGTTGCTGGTTCCATCAATTACCCGCTCATCCAAATTCGTTAGTCAGCACTGAGCAGACGCGCCGTCGTTGGGCCGGTTGGGCCGGTTGGGCCGGTACAAAATACCTAAGCACATACAGAGTAGTTAACTAGCTTTTAGCAGCGCGGAGCCGGCCAATGCCGTCATCAAAGCTTTGAGTCACGCCGCGAAATTGCGAATGCAGTTGCTCTAGCACCTTCCACAGCCGGCGGGCCATTCGCGCAAGTTGCAACCACCCCACCAACACTTTTTGTCTCCATTCGTCAGGTTGACTGAATTAATTCCGCCTCACACGCTCACACTCGTCCGCACTCAAAGCCATTTCCCTTTGACTCCCGTGCCCGATCTCAAATCCAAATCGCCAGTACATTTAGTGACTCGGATTGCTTTCCTCGAGACCTTGAATCAACATCGCTCCCGCTACCGCACACAACACCATCATATCATCATGGCTGACTGGGACACCGTGACCAAGATTGGCAGCAAGACACGTGGCCCTGGTGGCGCCGAGCGCGAGACCGTCATCCGTGGAAAGAGCGCACTGAACGCTGCCTCACGGACTGGTGCTGTCGTTGGAACTGAAAAGAAGTATTCGACCGCCAATGCTGTATGTGCTATGCAATGCAGCATCAAATCCCAACCGCCCTCCGAAGCACATCCTGGCCCGGGCCCGGCGGGACACTGTGGCCGCCTCCGAGTCTGAGGGTGTTTTGCACTTCAGCGATGCTTTATGATCCCTCTCAAATAGCGCTCTTGACTGATTCTTTTATGATAATAGGCTGCGAGCGGTTCAGATGGTCAGCGACTGACCAAGGTCGACCGATCCGACGAGATCATCAAGCCCAATACCATCGGCAAGCTCGTCGGCGACACCATCTCTGCTGCCCGACAAAAGATGGAACCAAAGATGACCCAGAAAGACCTTGCTACTCGATGCAACACTACGCAGGGCATTGTCGCTGACTTTGAGCGAGGCTCAGCTACCCCCGACCAGAAGGTTCTGAGCGGTATGGAGCGCGTGCTCAACGTCAAGCTGCGCGGTAGCGACATTGGTGCTCCCAAGTTCCCCAACAAGAAGTAGACGTTTTTGGGGAGCGGAGTCTTGACGAAGTAAATATTGCGACAACGGAGTCCAGGTCATGTCAGATGAACTCTCAAATCATGTTCAAAAAAGCGAGATGTTGATGAATTGATTTTCCCCTTGTGGAGGGAGTCCGAGGCATTGGAGGGCAATGCCAGGGTCTGAAACCCTATAGATTAAACAATAACATAGAACGCAAACCCAAGTCAACAATTTAAGTGGTCATCAGTCGGGAAACTGTTTTCCGCGCTTGACCACGAAGTCCTCACATAAGAAAGCCGGCGTCTAATCTTTTTGAATATTCTAACTGGCGGTGCACAAATACGCAGCTGCTACAGGTGGCATCTGCCAACAACAACAGTCTTGGCGCACGCGACCCCTCATTCACGACTCTGCTAATCATGAGAACCTAGTTCGTGGGAGCGTTATATCTTCAATCTGACCCCTTTAACAATATAATTCGTACAGTAGTCATTGGCTTTCTACATCTGCTTCTAGCGTTATCCATGCCGGCCGTGGCATCTTCTCCAACAACATGACTACAACTGCCACCCAAACACAAACCCATCCTGTCATCACTAGCCTCTCCTCCATCAACACCCATCTCCAGCACGAGCCCTCCTCCCCATGCCTTCCTACCACCCCCCGAACAGCCTGCCGCTCCGTCAAATCCATCGTCGCCTGGCTCGAATCCTCATCGGCCGGGCAACAAGCATGGTCACCAGGCACCACCGTGGGAGACATGTCGCACGACCTATCTACTAGCTCTTTGCCGACCTACCATCGCCAGGCTCGACATGAGCAGCAAGGCTCAGGGGTCAGTGAGGTGGAGGAGTATTCGCTGACGTATCTCAGGTACAGAACTTACTTCTCCAGTGCTCTCCTGGGCCGCTGTCTAGACAAGCATCAGAGGGACGATACTTCATCTCCGCGTGGACGGCCCACGGATGGGGAGGTGCATGCGTCGCAGCGGCGCAGACGAGTAGGCGGGTGTGGCTCTTCCATCGTTGGAAGAGATCATATCGACGAGAGACCTGTTGGTCAGCCCGTAAGGACAGCTGTGCCAGGCTTCATTCAGAGAGACCCAGATGAAGTGAGGGCGTTCTAGAATCACGTTCGAAGCTGTCTGGCCATTTCGGATGAAGAGTTGGAAGAAGAGGGGGGATTTACGAATACGCAGTCGCTCTTTTAAAACAACATTGGGTACTTTGTTGTTGTTGTTGTTGTTGGATGAGGTGCAACCCGTAGGAATTATCTCGCTTGGCTTACGGATGAGGCATTGGTTAATTATGGACCGCCACTGATCAGACAGTCAGGATCGAGAATCGGCGATAGAAGAGGGGGAAAGTGAGTGATGTTATCCAGAAGAAATGACACGCGACACGAAATCAGGCTCCCGATGCGAAGGCGGTCCAGGGAAGCTTTACGGCTGGGACTTCAAAGGCATTTACTATAAGTAGATCGATCATAGGGAGAATCGCAGTTCTCGCATCCATAGCAAGATCCTTTGATTCACGAGTCACGTCTTTGGGTTTGGAGCCCCCCCTTGTGCTGAGTGACAAACAAGCGGCGGCTTAGAATGAGGGTGCAAGTTTTCCATAAATGAGTAGACCAATTCCCGAAACCAAAGTTCCAGAGCGAGAGCATGCATCCGTCAAGATCAAAAGTTGGTGGACAAGTGGGCGTTCATGGTTTGGATTTTCGGCTTACCCTGATGCGATTTTCGTGCGACCTCGAAAGATGCAACCACGAGTGACAACACATATTTCTTGACATGAGACTGTTCTTATACAGGGAGCCGGCGACTAGGTATAGTATTTGATGGAGATGTGACGAGCGCTGAAGTCGCTGATCGCATGCTGCACTACTGCTATTGCACTCACAGATCGTTTTGCGCACAATGAAATGTAAGTGAGGTGTAACTCGTGAGTCGTGAATCGTGACACGCCGCCGCGCCTAAACGACTTGATGTAGAAGCAAGCTGCGGATAATGACGCCGATAATGACGCCTGTTCAGAAACTAGGACGTACAACGTTTCCGGTATGGTTGCTTGCATCTTTTACTCGAGAATCATGGTGCTGAACACACGCACACGTATCATACACACGACGACAAGGTTACCTACTTTCGACTAAGTAGAGCATCACGAAGGTTGGAGAGGACTTTCAATTTATTACTGGGGTCATGCTCCTTTCAATACGCTCAAAAAACTCAAATCAACATGCACCTCACGACGACACCTTGGCAGTATACCTCATGGCAGCCTGATCGAACAATGCGCTCTTCTCCTCCATATCAACCAACAGCTGGTGCCTTGGATCCGCCTTTTTCAGCAACCTGTGACAGTGAATGTTAGCCCGCATTACAGACTGAAGATGAGGGAGACAGATAGAAATCAACATACTCGACATATTGGGTTTCATCGCGACCATAAACAACTTGCAAAACTAGCATATTCGCAATGGCATCCACGTTTTGGCCATCTTTACTTAATGCCTCCTCCAAAGCAGCCTGTGCCTCTTCCAAGCGGCCGAGATGTAGCTCGCAGACGGCTTGCGAAACAAGGCTTCGTATCGAGGCTGTGGCAGGAGCCTGGGCGAGCTCCTCGAAAACGTAGAATGCTTGTTGATACTTCTCACCACCCTGCAAGCTCAAAATCAGCGACACGGTTTTTGGCGTAAGCCCAAATGACGGAAAGGCAAAGACTCACCACCCGTAGCCCAACCCAGGATTCGGCAAGATTGACTAGCAGACTGTCCTGTGCCCAGCTCCTCGCAGAGACTACTTCCTTGAGGGCGAGATCGGTTCTGTTCTGCTGGAGGTGGATCTGAACGATCAAAGCAACAGCTTCCACTGTAGGAGATTAATGAGCGCAGTGTTCAGCAACGAGTGAGACACGGGTATCTCTGCGCCGCCCACTTACAGCTTCCTTGGTGTTGTGACAGAAGAGCCAGAGCCGCCTCCGACTTGCCCGCCGCTTGCAAAACGGTGCCGCCGATGACTTGAACAGTGACGTTGTCGGCCGCGGATGAAGCCAGCTTTTCGACCGTCTCGAGCGCAACGTCGGTGTTGCCTAGAGTATGTTCCGCAAAGGCACCAATCACCTCCAGGTCAGGCTCCGATTCGCCCTTGACTTCTGCAAGGACATCTTCAGCTTGGCCCAGGGCGATGCGGGCTCGCAGGACGAGGACTCGCGCGGGGAGGGCGTTCTCGGCGGAAAAGGCAGACGTATCAAAGTCGACAACTTGATCGTACTGTGCCTGATGGAAATGGTTGTGGATGTTGATCAATTCGCCTTCTGCTGAGTAGGGATCCATGGTGAAGGGCGGTTTCGGCGTACTTTCGACGAACGTTTTGGACTTCTGGCGACGATGGACTCATGGAGGACACTTTGGTTGTTGGAGTCGCGACTCGCAGCCTGCAGGCCAATTGGTGGGGCAGAAGGGGGCATCGAAGTGGGCTAGCCGTTTTGGGCTGCGCATCGACAACTTGCATCGAAGACCCGAGACTCGAGAGTGTGGCTTGGTACTTTATTCACGCAATGAATTTCTACGTGCGGATTATACATAACCAGCATGAGGAGAACAGATATTCTATGAAAAAGGTAAGTCTATGTAAGTTCTTCGACAAAGCTTAGAGGCATTGGTACCCAAACGTTGAGCTTTCGACTTTTCAAAAGACCAAGGGTAAATGAGGAAAGCGTCGAGCGACGTCACGGCCTTGATGGCAGACGATGGCAGATGCTTCTTCTTCGCGTCCCATAGCCAATCTGCTCATTCAGGAAATTTATGGATCCCGACTGGCCGCACGCTGTGCGCCCCAAATTCGAGGCATCAAAAAGTGTGTAGTGGATCCATCAAAGCCATGGCACCCAATCAAATGCAGACGTTTACCCTAGTTTCCCACAAAGCGAGAAATCACCAAAACCTCCCCAAATTTACCATCCATCATTGAGACCTCGCATCGCCAAACACCCAAGTAACGACACCGCACAACGTCGTCAAGATGGTAGGTCTCGCACTATGTCCTCGCAATCCGAGATAATCATGCACCGAACGTCAATCAACGAAGCACCTCGAACTCTGTCACCAGCGCACCGGAACGGCCTTTGAGCGACCAGTCAGCACGATTTCAGTTTTGCCAGCGAGACGGTGTGGGCAGTCAGATGGGGAGAAAAACCTTACGATGCGCGACAATTGCAATCCGTGATTCCATCCGATAAGTTGTTTCTTTCCCAGGCCAAAAGTCGAGGAGCTCGAGATGGAAAACTACGAATTGGCTGTGTCACTCGGCGACTGTGTCGGTGCGATCCGGCGACGAACTCGATACGCGCTCTCTGAGATACGACTTCGCCAAGCCGTGCTTACTCTTCCCTACCATTTACCGCCGACGCGGGGATACGATGTGTTTTGTGCGATATTGCAGCAGCTGACATGGGATGACTACTAGGTCAACATCCCCAAGACCCGAAACACCTACTGCAAGGGCAAGGAGTGCCGCAAGCACACCCAGCACAAGGTGACGCAGTACAAGGCTGGCAAGGCCTCGCTGTTCGCCCAGGGAAAGCGCCGTTACGACCGAAAGCAGAGCGGTTATGGTGGTCAGACCAAGCCCGTTTTCCACAAGAAGGCCAAGACCACCAAGAAGGTTGTCCTGAGACTGGAGTGCGTCAAGTGCAAGACCAAGTGCCAGCTTGCCCTGAAGCGATGCAAGCACTTTGAGTTGGGGTACGTGACACTCCTACTGGACTTGGCAAGCGAGCTTGCTCTACGTTGAAACATCCACTAACGACAAGTCCTTTTACAGTGGCGACAAGAAGACAAAGGGTGCGGCTCTGGTGTTCTAAATTTGTTGTTGGATGGGGATTTCACTCAATTTTCTCGTGGTTACACTTGCGGCATTCGGGGCATCATGGAGACTGGCGAATGAAAGGAGGTTCATTTTGTCATGGCGTGTTCGATGAAGGTGCGGCGGGGCGAATTCTAGCTCACGGCTCATAGCAACGACGACAAGAAAAACAAAACAAATATGCACCTATGGATGCAGTGGACATCGACTGAGATTCATGTGCTGTACTTGGTTCGTGTAAGCTGTGTTGAGGATCTAGCCAGCTCTCCTTCGATGCCAAGCCTTTGCACGGACACGAAATCGATACATGATTTTGCAGGCATGTGTCGCAAAAGCCTCGCCCTCAAAGCAGACTGCCATCTATTGATGCACACCTTCTTCCCGGGCTTTTTTTTTATACACGCCCATCTCTTTCACTGCCCAACTCAGACGACCGCCCACATAGGTATCTCACTTACCACTTGTCTATTCATATATGTATGCGTTCCCCTGTCCATCTATTCATGACGCCGTACTTTCGTCAATAGATCAAATCCCTCGAAACTTCTCTATCGGCACCTAGAATCCCTCGCCGACCATAATCGATCTCCCACCCCCATACCACAAGACCCCGTTCCTCGCATCCAGACCCCTCTCCTGCCCTACAACCCACTCGCCGATGAACTCGGCCCCCTCCCCTCGATCCCAAATCTGGTTCTCCAACCACGCGTTCCAATCGTCAACAGCGTCGACCCAGCGCACCCTCTTCTCCGGCGTATCATGGTCCCGCTCATCCAGGAACCGGCCCAGCGTAATATGCGCACTCGGGACCTGATAGCGCGACTCGACCTGCAGCCCCGCCCCCTGTACCTTATCGAACACCCCCCGACGTAGATGATGGTACGTGTATGCATCACCCTGCGTGATGGTCTCCGCAGGCACATCCGGGGCCGTGGGCGCGGGCGAGACACGAGGCTCCCTTGAGGCCGGCAGGAAAGACAGCGCAAAGGCAGACGTGTCGTAGGAGATCATGGGCTTCACAAGCCGCGCTCGGTGGAGGTGCGTGTGCGACGTGATGGCCGGGATGGCGTCTCGCAGAGTTGCAACCTGGGAGGCGATTTCCTGGGGGGTCTTGGAAAAGGCGACTTCTAGGACCGTCATGTGCATCCTGTCCGGGGGCATGAGCCAGATGCCTTTTTGTTTTGTATTACAGTTAGCCTACCGAGCCACATCTCTCTCTCTCTCTCTCTCTCTCTCCCTTTCACACCATCGCACACACACACACAAACACACACACACACAAACCTGGAGCTGTGTCTTGCAAAATCTCCTGCAACCGACACGCCAACCTTATGATATGGTTTGGCGGCCTCGCCCAAAAGACCAAGCAATGCCTTTCATCTCGAAAGCCAGGATATGAAAGCGGCCGCTCCAGCTTCAAGAGCGTCTGGTCAATCGACAGGCCCTGAAAGTCGAATGCGAGGAACTTGGCTTTCTGCTGGGCATTGCGCCTGGTTCTGTGGACAGAGTAGAGGATTTGGATGGCTTGCTTTAATCAAGGGGATTTGCGTGAGGCGTAAGTTAGCCACGTGTCTGTACTGTACCCCGCGCTCTTTAAAACCACCACTTCCATCCCCCCCCCGGAAGACATAAAACTTGATATAAAGAATATACATAGAATGAGGTGTGAAGAATTGGTGAAAAGGGGCGGGTAACGGGACAGGTCTCACTGGATTGTCCTGGCAGGCATTGATCAGCGCGGTGTAGGGATTCTCGCCAGGCAGGAGGATGAGTCCGGATAGGTCCTGCAAGCGGTCGGTGGCGTCGGTGTGAAGGGCCATGATGATTTAGCAGATGCAAGATCGAAAGGTAATTTGTTGTACGAGTTTGGCGGTTTGGTTTGGGCAGCCTTGACTGTCTGGATTGAGGTCGGAAATTGGGGGTGTGGAATAGGATGCCGGCGGGTACCTCGGCCGACCGGCTGAACGGCTGGGGGGGTTTTTTTTGTCAGGAGGTAGTGAACGGGGGCTGTTGAACACTAGGTACATACTCTGTACTATGTAGGCTGATTTGCCATGTGAACAGCGTGTTCCATTTTGCTGGACATATCCATATCCGTATTTGCTTTTGCTTTTGAGAATGGTGGCTCAGCTGTGTCTTTGCCGGTGAGGATGATTGGCGGACGACGAGTTACAACTTACAAGTTAGCACGTGTAGCACTCTGGAGTTTTGCGAATCCATGAGTTTTCAGGGTAAATATGAGTTGTGCAAGTCTATGATATGAGTTCACAGTTTCACAAGTTCATGAGTCTGCGAGCTTGTAAAGATGAACTACCGGCACCTAAGTTGTAGGTATGTAATGAGTCCACAAGTTCATCCCCCACTTATGTATCAAAAGATTACATATCTCATGAAACCATCAATCCAGCTTCAGGCTGGGTATGAACAACTTCCCCGCCTCGGACAATAAAGGTCACCGCATCTCCATCTCAGGCTCCCGCACTGGCGTCATGTCATGCAGAATTTCTGGAAAATCCTGGGTCCATGTCTCGGCGACAAGCGTGCCGACAAGACATGCCAGCAGAGGAGTCTACATTACCCCGATGAGAACTATTCGCAGATAGCAAAGTCTTGAACAAACGTCTAGCGAAATTCATTCATTCCCAACTCTCCTCTCCTTGATCCTATCCTCACAGTCACGGCTTTCCCACCCCATCGGTACCCTCACCTCTGCTCTCTCGCCTAGCTCAACGATTTGGCAATCCTCGATAGGCACACCGCTCGCAAATTGTGACACTACAAAGTCCAGCGTCGTGCCCGCCCGGCCCAGCACCACCATCGGGGCATGCCACGTCCCCGCTCCATACACAACCGCCTGCGCACCCGAGGCCATAAAGGCCCTCAGTCCACGTAGATCCGGGAGACCCCTCCCCGGAAGACCCTGTCCGACCGGCACGGGCAGACGGACCTTCTCCTCGCGGGGCGGCAAACTCGGCGCCACAATCACGAGGTACGCGCACGCCGTGGAGGCGAGGGGCGAAAAGGTCTGCGTGGTGAAGGGGTGGCGCTCCAGGATGCGCACGGGGAAGATGTCGTGCGCGGGGTCATCATCTGTGTGGAGGAGCTGGCGCGCCGAGCATACAAACATGCTCATGATGGGGGTGGCCTCGACGCCGCTGGGTGCTTGGTCGTAGAGGTTCCTGATGGGAGCGACATGGCGGTACTGGATCGCGAAGCCTTGGTTTGCGGAGACGGCGTTGGCGGGCAGAGATGAGGTGTTGGTGGTGGTGGTGGTGGTTGACGACGTGTTGTCGCTGCATGACCAGGCGGACGATGGATGGACGTCGGGATGGGGATTGCTGATGACGCTGCCAAAGGGGCAGAAGGCGTCTTGGGTAAGGGGTTCAGCGGTGACGCGGATGCGTTGATACCCCAGCTGAAGCGTGATGGACATGTTTGGCAGAAGCTGTCAGACAAGAAGAAGAAGAATATCAGTTTGTCGATTTCAAAGGGTAGACGTCGATGGTGAGATGCGCGGGGTGTCAGTGGCGGACCCATAAAATGTAACACAGTTGAGGCTTTCATGTTTTGGCTACAGAGGCTGTGGCTCATATAAATAAGAAAGACGTAGAGAGTAGTAAGGATCATCATACAGAAGGATATAAAGGGAAGAGCGGAAGAAGGGAAAAAAAAAAAAGAAAGACAACATGGCCAAAACCAAAAAGGGACTTCCTAGCCGTGTTTGTGCTATTACATAAAAGGCGCCCACAAGAGAGGATTGGAAAGATGCATCCATTGACTTATTGAATGTAGACACCCGCTCACCCAAGTAGTATACTTGCGCTTCCGTTACACGTAAATATGGGGTTTCCAAAAGAATACAAAACAGAAGAAGAGAATTAAAAAGGTGAAGAAGAAGGCAGGGGAATATGAACAGACAAGGTGAGCCTCCCCCCACAGCCACGTTACGCAAATTCCCTCGGCCTCTGAGCACTCCCCAGATGCGGCACATCATCGTCGTCTTTGCTATCTGCGCTTCTCCACGGCGTGTTGGGATTATTCGACGACGAGCCTGCAGGCTGCAGACCGACCTGCTGTGATGGCGGCTCGTAGCCCGGAGGCGCATCGGAGGGAAAACCGTGGGTGTCGTAGCTGGGCTGTCGCCACGGAGGGTCCTGCTGCGCACCGACGGGCTGGAACTGTCTCTTGGGGAAGAAGTGCTTTCGGCCCAGCATGAAGATGAGCGCGATTCCGCAGGCGGCGAGGAGCAGGCCTATGAGGACCATGGCGAAGCGTTTGTTTTGTGCTAGTGCGAAGCCGCTACACATGGTGTCACCACGAGGTTAGCAACTGAAGACTAAATGGTTTCTTGCTTCCACATGGCGGGGAAAGGATTGGATAGCTGGGGAGTGGAACGTACAAGAACGCGTTCATGAGAGCAAAAAAGAGAATCACTCGGCCGGTCCACACGTGGATCCGGCCAAATATGGTGGGCGTCTGCGTCTTTCGGTACTCTATATGGTGTTTGACTCCGAGGCCTAGCTGGCCGAGGATGAAGGCAACAATGATATAACCCAGTATCTGATGGTAATGCGCAAAGCCCCGCGACTGTTTCGAGTGTTCAATTCTCAAAGATTAGCATAACTCCTTACAAAGGGCGAACGTGTCCGTCCGTCCATCAACGACAGAAATCATGGGAGAAAAGGGCGGAGTAGGGGGCTTTCATAACGAGACGCACCCTGTTATAATGAAAGCTTGTCAAGATACCAAGCACCAAGCCCGAAAGAACACCAAGCGTGGCTATGCTCTGATTCAGTGCATGCCATTTCGCCCATCCGCAGACTCGTAGCAGCACAACACCAAAGTTCATCATGCCGATGATGAAGAAGATCATGAACAACCCGTGCAGCGTCGCCTTGTAATCCGACCGGTTGGTTTCGCGACCCGCGAGTTCGGTCCCCTCGTTTTGGGAGCCCTGGTTCAGCAGAGGCGCATCCGCAGCGCCCCGCGTCCGTCCCATATCAATCGAAAACACGCCGTACTCTTGATGGAACTTGAGCGGCGCACGCTGATCGTTGCTCATGAGAGACTCTGAGGGGCCAATGGCGTAAATGGCCTTTTGGCTCGGCGAGGACACATCGAGCCATCCACCATTGGTGTCCTTGCGGTTCCAGCTTCGGCAGTGCGCCGTGCACATGGCCGTGAAGTACATGTAGTCGTCGAAGATGCCCGTGCTGTTCTCAACGACGGCGTACTCCATGTCGGGCCAGTACGTCGGCTCGCTGTTGTCGTAGGCCATGCGAGGCGAGAAGGTGACATTGCGGCCGTCCTCGCTTTGGTAGATGATGAGGTAGAGCGCTCCCTTCATGTCATTGCTGCCGAGGCCGACGGCGCCCCACGAATATTTATTCGGAACGCGTAGGCTGAAGAAGGTGGCATCGGGATATTTAAAGTCTTCGGTCTCGGGAACGGTAAACGCGAAGGCGACGTGGTTGTCGGGTGAGATGAAGGTGGACTGGCCCGGGGGTGTGGCATCGTCGGCGAGCGTGATCGTAGGAGTCAAAGCTGTGACAGAGCCTTGTATTCAGCATCGCAGTCTGGGGGATGGAGCTGCTGATAATAACAAGGAGACGCAATGTGCAAGCAACAGGGTTTATGGCGTGTCTGAGCATACCTGCAACAGCGGCGGCCGCGCGCCAACCAAATCTCAGCAGCATAGTGCGCTGGAGTGAAACAACAACTCACGACAAGCTCGCGCGAAGAGTCGATCGCACGGTACGTAGTAGTCAGACGTCGACAGCGCGGTTCGTTGAGGCCGTGATAGCGTGAAGTAGGAAAAAGGGAATGCCGGCTCCCTTATTTCCCGTTGCTAAGGCCGAAGGATTTTCTCTCTTAAAAGGAGCCCGTCGACCGTGTGATTTGGTTATTAACCCACCACCATTTGGCGCGCTTCTCGAAACTTTCTTTGTCTTATGCTGTTGTGCCAGCGAGTGAAAGACTTCACGTCGGCAGGGACGGATGTTTTGAGATTTAGTGATGGTGTAGACTAATGCACGCGACAGGAGTCTGTTTCCCGGCTGGATGTGGATGACGCAGCAGCGTCGGTCCCCAGAATCAGGATCTGGTGCGTAGATGACGCTGACGTCGAGGAATATGATGCTGCCTCCGAGTTCCTGCATGCATACAATGGCAGATGGCAGGATGCAGAGCTCAATGCATATGTATGTACATATGTACATACATACAACCCCGACTCTGTTCACGGGACGGACGCGGGCATGACTCTAACCTCGTGATTCGCTGCGCCAGTGCCACCATCGACACACTTGTCACTGGCAACTGCTCTGTAATTACACCTGTTTGCCAGCTGTCGGCGGTGGGGCCACGGCGGCTGTGACTTGCAAAACAAAAACAAGAGGACGAGCCGGTGCAGCACTGCGGATGCAGTATGGTGAAGTCATTTAATTTGCGGCCTACGAAGTCAACAACGCCATTGTCGTCCGCTTCTCAAGCCACGACGGAAACACATTGTTACATGCTGTGGACCCACGAAGGACTCGGGAATACATACATAATCTCGCGAAAGAGCCAAGAGGCAACCAACCACAATTGCCCACGCTAGAGGGGTGACGCTTTTCGTAAACCACATCCGTCTATAAGCACTCTTCTAAGCCAACCCATTGAATGCCAGTTGCGCCTGTTGCGCGTCCCCAACATTGACATAATCCAACTAGTACCAAGCGCGCGTCAGTCCTCATTTCGAAGGGAGAAGTCTACAGGCTGAAAAAGAACAAACGAACCAGAATTACGTTCGGTTGCGGCTTGCCCTGGCTCTCGCACAGATTGACTTGCTTGGTGATGGAAGCGAGGGAATTGGTCGTCTTGGCGTCTACCTGGTCTGGAAACACAACGTTGCCGATCCGAAAGTTGAGCATGTGGTTCATGATTCCCATGAGCCTGTGGGGGTCGCCAAACAGGGGACGGTCCACCCTACATGTCGGGAAACGCTTGTTCGTGATGCCGTAAGGGGTTTCCCAGAAGTGATCGAACTGGCTGATGATGTAGTCGAATCTGCCTCGGTCTGTGTGATAATCTATGCCAATCAATGAGACAATGTTTCACTTCCTGGACGGCCATGAGGGCGGCACAAAATGCAGACAAGAGTAACCAGCAAAAGAAAAAGCTGAAAAAACGATGTATAAAGAAAACTAGATCTCAAGTATAGAACAGGCAAGAGCATCAAGCACAAAATGGACCAAAATCGTAGAGAAAGACACGTGAAGATATAAATATGAAGACAGCCTCACGAACACGCCATGCAGGAGAAAGAGCCACTAGAAGAAACAGACACCCGCGAGTCGCGACATACCCATAAACACCACAAGTCGAGTCTTTTCATCAATGAGCTCCCCAAGAGTAGGCCACTCCGTCTTCGACATGATTCTCCTCTGGGGATAGAACACATGCTTCTTGAGACCCGTGCTCTCAAAAACGACATCGAATTCACGAACGGGAATCGCATCACCATTGGTCAGCAGCAGCGTCACGACCTCGTTGGGGTGGTCATCCATCCAAGTCCCGATTTCTCGCAGATACATGGCGAGAGAACCAGAGTCCAGCTCCCAGCAGTACGTATGACACATCTCGATGGTGCCGGCCTTGTCGTGCGTTTGCGCCTGCAAGAACCGCACCCCAAGCTGCAGCTGGCGCGTGACGGAGACATACTGGTTATGAGAGGGCGTAGGGCCGACAAAGGCGCTGTTATGGCTGCCGATAAAGGTCACCTCCGAGTATCTCCTCTGGCAGAGCTCGTGATGACCATTACAGACTGCGAGAATAGTGGCCGTAAAGGGCAGAAGCTGCAGAAGCTTTTGCGTGGTATGAACGACTCGAATTAGCAGCCAGCCCAGAAACATTGCGTATGCATCTACAACTCACCGACGTCCACAGGAGTGCTGGCCACCACTTATGAGCGAGGAATCCCTGGAAAGCCGTGTTGTATATCTCTTCCAAGCTGGTCTGAAGATGGGCTAGCCCATCAATGGGTTCCATCATCCATATGCGCTGTATCTCGGACGGGCGAGGCGCATCTACCGGAAGTTCTCGGGAGGTTGTCCAGGACGGTAAAGACCAAGCAGATCAATCAGACCGAACCACAAGCAGGCCAAGCAGTCTGAGAAGGAGACGAGGATGCACTGAGGCAATCCGAAACCCTCGTGACTGCACTGTCGCCGGCGCGTCGTGATGGCCAGATTCGAATCTCGGGATCACCGATTACGGCGGGCCTTGTGATGTCCGTTTGTCTCCCCTCACTTGGCGGCGTCAGGGGTCGCGTTGAATTCCCCCACACGCCCGAACCCCTCCTTTTAGCTGCTGCTGGCTTGTTTCTCATTGAGGCGTGTGCCCAGAATTCAGCCATGACTCCATGAGGAACCACACGGAAATCTGTATCTACGGCGCGAATTCTGAGTCTGATTCTAAACCGATCGAAGAGATGTAATCAAGAACTGCCTTCCCATCACCGGATTCCGGGATGTCCTGAAACTTCTGTGTATATAAATAGGTAGGTAGGTAGGTAGGTGTTAGGTACCTATGGCCCATGGGCTGTAGGTACATACCTACATATTCGTAGTCACAGAAAACAAGATGTGAAATGAGGACATGGAACGTAGGCAGATCCTCGCGGGAGCTGTGCTACGCCATGAACAAAGGGTCAGAGATGTAGACCAAAAAGACAACAGTCCTTACAGGACAAACGTAGGACTCAACCAGAAAGAACGAAGCGCGTCCCAAGACTTCATTGACTATCTAAATCTGATGGTGGGAATCACCCAGTTCATATAAATACAAACTCTTCATCCCACAACCAACAAGGGTGAATGATGATTGGCTGACGAGGTGACCGAGACAATACCAACTCGTTCACAAGGGCGCGAGGCCGAGACAACCGAGCAGCTGACCTCCGAGGTCGGCACCGTTTTCTAGCCACGAGTGACGAAGGCTCGTTCTGAACTTCTCATCTCCAATTTTTGCCACTTGTGTCGAGAAGCCCCATAACCCCTCATCATGATGCAAGTTCCAGCGGAGTAGGATCGGCCCATTGTCCCGGTAAGCCTCGTCTTATCTTATCGTACTTCACGCGTGCTAGGGTGTTCCTTCGACGTGCGACAAACAAAGCCGCGACAAACAGCCAGCCTTTGAACATCGGCATCGACAGTCTCGAAGCTTACTTTTGACAAGTCTTATAATGCCTCGTCTGACACTATGGCAGCCCTCATATCCTTGATAGGCTGGACGTTTCTCCCTGACGTATGCAAAAAACAACATTCTCTCCCCATCTCTGTCTCAAGTCTCAACTCAACTCAACTCCGTACCATACCCCCGCCATGATTCCTCATACAATGCATCAAATGAAGAGAGAAGCAAGGCCAAAAAACTGACCATCTTGTATCTACCAGCTCGTGTCCTCCTTCGCCCAAAGCATCTACTACGGCGTCACTATTCGTGCTGGCGATCCCAAACCCGCGTCCGGCTCGCCCAAGTATGCCCTCCACCGCCGGCGAATCCAAATCCTCGTCATAACCGCCTACCTCATCTACACCATTTACGAAGCAGACCACGAGCTCGGTAGTCTCTCCTCATTCTACGCCGACCTTAGCGTCCCCATCACAGCGACAGACCGCGAAATTAAATCCCGCTTTCGCCGGCTCGCCGCCGTGCACCACCCAGACAAGACAGGCAGCGAAGCTGCCGCCGCATCAGCCGCCTACTTCATCCACCTCAAACTCGCAAGCGACACACTCCAAGATGCAGCCAAGCGGTTCGCCTACGAGCGCTTCGGCAACGCCATCTTCTCGTGGGAGCAGTGCGTTACCATACGGGACTATGTGAGCCAGGGCGTCCTGTACAACATCCTGCCGCACTATGCCATGGCTGCGGCCGTGATCTACATAGTGGGCTTGTTTGGCTACATGGAATTTGGCCGCTTCTACCGGTGGCTGATACTCATGACGCTGTGCCTCGTGGAGGTCCACACCGTGACGCGGGCTGGGTTCCCGCCCTTTTTGAATGTTGTGAATGCCATGGTCTCAACGCTGATGCGGCGACCGCCCTACTTGCCGTTCCAGTTCATTGCGCTGTTGCGCAAACTTACTTTAACCATGTACATTGCAATGTCGCAGCTTGGCCCGCTGTTGGTGCCAGAATCTCAGTCCAAAACGAGCCCGGATAAGACTGGTGGTGATAATGAGCAGGCTGTTAACAAGAGCTTAGCGACGCTGGAGACTTTGTCGAAGCAGCTCGATGCGGATACCGGGCGGTTGATGGATATGGAGGTCGCTCCCTTTAAGGGTGATGCAGCGGCCGTCGACCGTCTCAGGGATCAGATGCGTGAGTGGTTGGTGCAAAATACGATTCGGGCGGATCCCTTGGTCAGAGACGCTTTGAGGGCGGCCTTGAAGACGACGAGAAAACAGGGTCCGGCTGGAGGGTACCGATGACCCTGGCATCTTTGGGCATGGGATGCATCTTAGAAGAAGTGTACTTGGCTTTTGCTTGGGAGAGAATTAAAATCAGATTTGCGAGCGCCGATATTTTTTTAGGATCAACTTAAACAAAGACTGAATATGACTGAAAAAAAAAATAACATCAAAGCGGCGCAGTCACAGAAGCTATGTGCGAACGGTATAGTGACAACTTGGAGTATTAGGTAGGGCTTGGCACCTTGTTGTTCAATAAGAACCATGGCCTTGAATTCTTTCAGTGGGTTTTTTACGTTTGATAATATGTACATTGCATCGTTCAAATTATCTCGATGACGCTACGCTACTCGCCCAGCCCATAAAGGCATGAGTAGGCAGTCGCGTATGACGACTATAACCGCTGCGCCCCTCTCGTCTCAATAGGAATCAAGCAAATGGCCACAAAAGCAGCCAAGATCAACGCGGCCGCTATATAAATTGGAGTCGTGGCCCCGTCTCCAGGGATATTGGCAGCCAGTACCGGGGCCATCAAACCCGTCACCCGGTTCAAGAAACTGGCCACGCCCGTACCGGCCCCTCTCACGGGGGCAGGAAAGATCTCGGGCGTAAATGCATACAAAACGCCATACATAATGTTTTGTGAAAAGGCGGCTACGCACGAGAACGCCAGTTGAGCGTTGGGCGTGGTGCCCAAGGATACAAACAAGAAGAGAAATATGGCGGAGACGAGAGTTGACCCCGCGAGAGTGCCACGACGGCCCAAGAAGGGTGATGGGGAATCGACGAGGTAGGCGGCGAGGAGGCTGCCAGGAACGCCCATGATGGATGTAATGGCGTAGTTGCGATATGTTTCGTTTGAAATGGGCGAGGTTTCAGATGGTGCGACTTCTGCGCCGCCATTCTCGCTGCCTTGGCCTTGGTTATGGGAGAAGTATTGGGGGAGAAAGGCGTTGAAGAGAGGGTATCCCATGCCGATGCTGGCCCAGGAGAACCAAATGAGCCCCGTGGCCATACCCAGAGTCTTGTTCTCGAACAGAGGCTTCAATCTTTCCCCAGAGAAGCCCTTGATCTTTTCCTTGATCGCACCCGGTGCGGACTTGACGGCCAGAGGCGGCGGACTCGATTGTCCTGATCTACTGTGGCCTGCCTCGTCCGCAGCAACCTGGTCGAGGATGTCACTCGTCAGCCACGTCTTGGTGCTGTTCTTGTACGCGATGCCGTGCACGACTGCAACGGCCTCGTCCTGGCGTCCCTTGTTGAGGAGAAACTTGGGTGATTCGAACAGACGGAAGACGAAGAACCGCAGGACAAACATGGCGAATGTGACGAGCCCGATTGACACGATAAAGTATCTCCAGCCCTGCTCAGCGGGAAAATTGGTTATGAAGTACCACGCAGCCAGTGACGACACCAGCTGCCCGATTGGCCACCAAATGGAGAGCAACGTGAGAAGCGAGCTGGATGCATCAGGCAGGAATTCGAGAAACAAGGCGCCATCCACAGGCAAGCTCCCGCCGACACCGAAGCCCAACGCGGCAAAGAAGAAACAGACACTCCCCCAGGTTTGGGCGTATGCGGACGCCATACCTGCCAGGCTGGTGATGAGCAAGGTGAAATTGAATGGGATCCGACGACCAAAGAAATCAGATCCGATGCCCCACGTGAAGCTTCCCAACGACAGGCCTACGAAGCAAGCACTTGTCGTATACCGGACGAACTTTTCCGAGATGTCAAACGCGGCGGAGAGTGACGGGAGAGTGAGGGAGACACCCTGCAGCCACAAGTTATCGGCAAACCAGCCAAAGCCACAGAGGACGAATAACTGCCAGTTGTATCTTCCCATGCCAATGTCGCCGATGGCCTTATTGATGAGTTTGGATTTCACCTCGTATTCGGTCCATCGGCCCTGGCGACCCTGCCGCATCTCGGCCCGCAAGCCGTCAATTGTGTATTCCGCTTCTTCCATCTGAAGCATTGCCTCTGCTTCGCTGTCCGCGTTCTTCCCCCCCTCCTCCTCCTCCTCGGCAGCAGCAGTAGCAGCGCTTTCTAGATCGTCAGCGCGACGACCTTGTCGACGGGAGTCGGATCTGGTCCGATCGGAGCGAGCAGATATGCCATGAAGATGGGCTTCTTCCAAAGGAACCAGCACTCCAGCGTAATCGTGGACAGACTCGACACGACAGCCGATAGCACGTAGGCTCATCATGGGTATGCGGAGGCGGTGATGCGACGGTGATGTCACAAGACAATCATGAGCCCGCGTATCGTGCAAACGAGTGGACGAGTATTGGTGCGCGAATGTTGCGAACGTCGGGTGGAAAGCGTCAAGATGACGTGGACGGAGCGAGCGTAGTGGTAGTCAATCGAGAGTATGATAGATTCGATCTACCAAGCAAGAGAGAGAAGGCAGCTCGTCAATCAGCGATGCAGCAGAAGTGAATGGAAAGCGCAGAAGTAGTGCGAGACGAAGCTCAAGTCCAAGTCCACATAGCGACTCCAGCGTCAGGACCTGCGTGTCAGAAGTCAACGCCAGCAATCGATTGTTGTTCAGCGGCCCGCCATCGCCGTGTCTTTCCTTCCTTGTGAGATGTGAGTGCTGGGATGTGTTGAACGCTAGCTGAAGTTAGGCTGGAGAGACTGTTGGCTTTGGCTGTTGTCGGCGGCGTGATCCGTGATACTACATACCTCCGTGGTAGTGGTCACTGGTCACTGGTGTCACTGGTCAAAATAGTTGTTAGCTCCGGTGAGGGCGTAAAGAGGCTGCGGCGATCTGGGGGAGAAAAGGAGAGAGATCCGAGATGATCAAGTGGAGGTAGGGAAAAACTGGAGACGCCGATGCGAGTCACTTTCTCACCAGTGACCTATGTACCTACATCCTAAGGTACCTACCCCTCCCAGTGACCACCACCAGGTTTTAGAAGTCGGCTCTTTGGTCAAGCTGACTATAGTTAGTATGTTGGTTCTCTGCGTGAGTGAGTAACTACTGCTTTGAGCATAAAGTGTATCTAGATCGCAGGCCTAGTATGTGTTGCACAAAAGAGTGGGCGCAGCCGTCTGGCCACTGTTCTGTGCTTTACATGCCCCTATATACCCTGCGACAGTATGTAACTAGAATGGTGTAGTCACATGAGTTGATGCTGAGAAGTTACCACCAATTCTTTGCATCACGCAACAAAGGCCTCTCTCGAGTCTCAAGCCAGCAGAAGCATGAACTGAATCGGATCGAAATGTGGAAAACGACGCCAGAAACGCCTTACTTGTTCAAATTTTGACGCTCTATGATCACTCCGCGCTACTCTGCCTCCCGAGAGCAGGAAACTTAGTCTTCTTCATCACTCGTTGCATCAATGTTCGCCTTTGAGGGTTTCTTTGCCTTAGATGCCTTGATGGGCTCTGCTACGGTGTCAGACATGTCCGGGACCTCTTCGACAGTCTGACCCAGTTGTCGAAGAGTGTCGTTGATGGCGGGCGCTGCTTTCAGAAGCGCTGCATACTGAGCTACCGACAACGAGATGCCCTGAGAAGAGTTAGGCTCATGTTATACCCGGAGAAGAATGACGATGGTGGTGATGATGTTAATGATCTTGACAATGACAAAGACAGAGACAGAGAAACTCACCTTTTTGCCTGGTAGCATCTTGCCGTCCTTTTCGTAATACTCACGAATGTTGACGAGGCACATGTTCTTGAACTGCGACACGCCAACCCGGCGTTTGTTGGACAGCTGCAGGTTCTTTAGTTTTTGGCACAACAGACAGACGAGGGGTTTTTTTCCAGTTGGATTTTCTTCCGAAGATTGGCGCAAACTGACCTCCCAAAAAGGATTACCCTCGTCGTCTTGGCCGTCTGATTTGACGTTGTGCTTGCTCTTCTTGGCAACTTTTGGCGAGACACTCTGGTCTGCATCCACGTCCTCGGCAGCACCGCGCTTCTTTGAGAGTGTAGACATTTCACCGTTCACAGCAGAGATGTATAGACCAAGATGAACTTCGTTCAGTGCTTTCGATGCGACTGCCTACAAGGAGGGAGTTTATATCCAAAATACTCAGAATACAGCCAAAAACTGTTGAAGTAAGTAGTGTCGCATTACAAACGGCTCCCGCAGCAACGCGTCAACAGGCCCAACGCCAACTCACGTGACACGCGATGCGAAGTGGTCACGAAGCTCGCGTGAAATTTGTGCATTTGCCGGAGCAATGATAGCTTCTGAGAGAATTCAGATTTGCATCTTTCCCTCCCATGCACATGTCTGGACTGTAACGGTGACTTGCTGCTTCCAGACTACATATCCGACCAGGCTTCTTTTCCCTGTTCTGAGTCCTGACGCCCGAGGCGAGTCCACGACGTTGTGGCGCAGCACAGACCACCTGGTTTGACAGCTCTGAGCTCAGGTAAGCTGGAAGACGCTGGAAGACAAGCTCGCGCTAAAATTACCGACCATAGGGGGATACATGCCCCGCTCATCCCCTGAATGACAACCCGGTCTGAGAGCAACGGCAACCAGCACAAAGCAAGTTATCTGGGATCTGATGCCAGAAGATACTTCTAAGTTCTGCTCACACGACTTTGAAACATATCTGTCAGCATACCCGTCTCTCGAGAACAAAACTTGGCATTCATTCAGCTCCGTCTTCCAATCCGCGAACAACAGCTCGAGTATGGTTTCTTAGGCCGTTTGCCTCGCCCAGATCAAGAGCTGCACCTCCATTCTGGCATTGACGAAGCTCTTCTTATGAGCGCAACAAGCATGGGCGGCGCAGCCCAGGCCGCCGCTTCTCTTGAATTTTCCGCCGAGTCCAATGCGACACAATCTTCGACAATAGCCAATAACCAAAACAGCATAAATCTGCTGGATCTTAAAGACGGCTCGAATTCACCGGGCACGACAACAGAAGACTCCGCGGAATCGACGACCAAAGCCTCAGTATTGGTCGCCAAAGCTCTGGAGTTTGTCTCCGAGGCAACTCCCGTAACTCTTGGAAGTCTGGCAGTTGCGATATCGTCAGTTCTTTATGCGTTGCTAGGAAGAATTGGGCTTCTACTGATTGGTGCCCTTGGCGGTGTGCTCTTGTTCATCTCTGTTGAAGCGCGGAATCCTGTAATTGCCCAGGCTGTGCGGGGAGAACAAGGCGGTGATGTTCTTGCAAGGGTTTGGAACGAGCTTAAGATAGCAGGAGCCGACACGACTGGCGCCGACGGCCAAGCCGACGACGAAGACGAGGCCACGTTCAAGACTTTTGACGACTTCCGACCCGAAACCCGAGATGCCTTGTGCGGACTCGTCGACGCAGTCGTGCGCGATTATATCAAGTGGTGGTATAGCCCCATTATACCTGGCGATCACTCGTTTCCGCTTGCATGTCGAAAGGCCCTGAATTCATACCTCCTCTCCATATCGAATCGCATTTCCAAGAAGCGGCCAGCCGACGCCTTTCTAGATCTGCTTACAAATAGCTCCTCCATTCTGATTGCGCTGCTGTCGGAACTTGCTTCTGCCTTTGCGGATCTTCCTCCCGAGTCGAACATGACTGCCGCCGATGCAGTGTACAACTATCTGGCGTCAAATCCAGACTCCAGGCTAGCCATCCTTCTTAACCAAAGACAACAAGCCGCCAAGTTCAGGACCGTGTCTGAGGAGCTTCTTGGGTTTCTCGACCAAGGCTCTAGGAATTGCGACCCTGCGCGCATCTTTTTGCGAGAGGTCCTGGCCAACTCTGTCTTGGAGTCGACGCTGCAGACTTGCAGCAAAGCTGAGTGGATCAATGGTTGGATTGTCTACCTTTTGGAGGCTGGCGAACCGGACCTGAACCAAGCAATTGATGTTGGCATGCAAACAGGTCGCGACGTGGGACCGAATCTGTTTGCTGATATCGACGGAAACGTGGGCAACATCGGCATTGCAAAGCCGGTAGCCGCGCGCTCCAGCTCGGAGATGGACCGTAACCGTCGGAAGGAGTCTCTGGGGCATAAAAAGCGGCTTAGTAGGGCAGACGAGGAACTTGAAGGAGCCATGGATGAGATGAAGAAAATGAATGCCATGATTACCCGTGATGGCCAACAAAAGCAGCGAGACTCTGTCCAGCTCGGCGACCAGTCTGACCGATCAAACAACAGCTTGGAGTTGGGTTCAGAATCTTCTCTCGACAGGACGTCAAAGGAGACTGTTCAGTCATCCCAGGGGTCTGAAGCCTTGGATGGTTCTGCAGATACATCGTCGATGACGGCCACAGCCACGGCCACGGCCACGGCCACCGACAGATCCTCCTCTATTAAAGGTGAATCAGAAAACACGCCAGTCATGCCACAATCGATGATTGAATCTTCATTCAGCCAGCCATCATCATCATCGCCGTTGGAGCTGCAACCAAACACCCAGCGATTCACAAAATTTGATCAGATCGTGCCAGCTAGCCAAGCTGAAGAAGCAGACGACGACGGCCCCAGGAAAGCGCAGTTGACTCTTCATAACGCCTCTTTCACGTTGCACGACGACTCCCCAGGCGACAACAACAAGATTCGCACAAAACCCAACTGGGACTATCTGATACAAGTTGAACCGTCGTCCTCTGCGCATTCGGGATGGATGATTGTTCGACGCTATTCTGATTTCAGAACCCTCCACGAAATCATAAGACGGATAGCAACCATCTCTGGAGCTACTGCCTTCACAGAGCTGCACAAAGAGCTGCCTAGCTGGAAGATACATACAAGAGAATCCCTCAGGGGCGAACTTGAACGATATCTGCGCGATGCATGCTGGTACCAGTCTCTCGCCGAGAGCGAAGGCATGAAGCGCTTTCTCGAAAAGTCTCAGGGTCATACTCACGGCAATACCACCAAGAGCTTTGCTGGCTGGGAGACGGTCGGCAAGAGTATGCTCGACGTTTTGACCACAGCGCCCAAGGGTGCCCTCATGGAAGGAGGAAAGACGCTCGTCGGGGGCGTCAGTGGCGTCTTTGGCAACATTGCTGGCCTTACTAGGAAATCGACGACCCAGTCTGTCGACTTGACACCGCCTTCTGCGCCGAACCGGCTCTCGCTATCGGCCACATCTCCACGTATGGAAAACACGCGATCGCCCGCGCGGTCATTGGAACGTGCCAGCATGGATAGCCAACGATCAATCATTTCTACGCAGCCCGGGAAAATGGCACCCATGTCGCGAAGGCCTAGTTACCAGTCTCAGAGTGAAGGAGCCGACGGGGAATTGACGAGAACTGGGCGTAGTATGGAGAGAGAGAGAGTAGAAGCGGGATCACTACCAGCCAGTGTGCGCGCCAGCGAATCGCACAGCCGAGCATCGAGTCTGGCTGCCCTTCGGTCGCCGTCCTCCATAAGTCTAGACCTGACGAGGTTACCTCCCCCCCCAGACGACATGCCGAGCGACTACGAATCCATCAACGGGGGTGAAGACGCGACACAGTCGAGACAACAGCAGCACGATATCTACCAAACCATACGAGGCGTACCAAGCAGTAGTGTTACTTCCGTTGCCGGCGCCAGTGCAAGCGCTCCTCCCTCACAGCCAGCCACAGTCAACGGCACCAAGAAGACCCCCGCAAAACCCACAAAGCAGTACGCGCAAATGTCGGAGCAGGAAACCCGCGTCGCTGTGGAGCTTCTCTTCGCCGTCATCAACGAAATGTACACCCTCTCCTCCGCATGGAACATTCGCCGCACCCTCCTCGCCGCCGCAAAATCTTTCCTCCTCCGCCCAGGCAACCCCTCTCTCCTCACTGTCCAGGCCCTCATCCAGTCCTCGGTGCTGGATGCGAATACCTCTGATGCGGGCATCGCGACACAGCTGCGCAAGCTCCGGGAGAATACCCTGCCCACTACACAAGAGAGAGCCTCGTGGCCCGCGGAAATGACGACGGAGGAAAAGGAGAAGCTGGCGATTAAGGCGCGGAAACTGCTCATCCAGAGTGGCGTGCCGGCGGCCTTGATGGGGGTTATGGGCCAGGCAGCCACTGGGGAGGCATTAGGGAGGGTGTTTGACTGTTTGCAGATCGAGGAGGTGGCTCGGGGGCTGATCTTTGGGTTATTGCTGCAGACGGTGAGGATAGTGACGCACTGAGAGTTGGGGGCTCGGAGAAGAAAGAGATGGAAAGGGGTGGGGGCTTGACTCTTGAGGACTAAAAAGAAGGAGGGACTGGAGAGAAAACATGGTGCAGCGTCTGTATGCCATGAATTGCGCTGGCAATGGTGTTCATTCTTTTTTCGTTTCATAGATCATGGGGGACCACGCCAGGAGAAACACAAACTCGCAGTTTGGCATTGCCATGCCACACTACCTATGTTATGGAGGTCAGCACCGGCGAGTGGGACATTGGCGAGCGATCGGTCTTGCATTTATTTACTTTTCAATGCCTGATCATATGTATGCTGTCTGTGATGGCGCGTCCGGAGGCCCGGGGGAGCTGTGCATACCTCCGGGAGTTGGACGTTGGAGACATGTGTTATATCTTTTGTAATAGCATCGACGAGGGAGCACTGTGTGCTTGAGTCGTTTTTATCTTTCTATCTACCTATTCCGCCTATTTCTTCCATCTACTTGTCCAGACGGGCCTTAACACGTCCGTGAAAAGTGGTATGTACAGGAGTTCTCTGGGTACCTCTAGGTAGGTAGGTACCTAGGTATCTACACCTCCCCTTGTCGGATCATCGGATATGGGTCCCTACTACATACATACTCCGTACACATGTACCTACCCTGGGCGGTAATATGTACATACAGGCAGAAGTCACTTGCACACGTATATGGCCCCCGATGACCCGGGAGGGCACACAGAACAAAAAGTGATCACATCAATCAAATACAAGAACACCCATCACCAGACTACTTTAAATTTGACAATCAAGAGTCTCACTGCCTCGACTAAGCATTTGAGAATATTTCCGAACTAGATATCGCCAAAATGCCGACAAAGACTATCCCTATAAACGAACGAAATTTCAGCTTTCTGCGCGGCGAGGAGGACTGGAGGCCTTGGCTCAATATGATTAAAGGTCGCGCCTCACTCTACGAAAGCTAAGACGAATTAAATCCGGATCACCCGAGTACTTTTATGGAAAAAAGCCAATAGGTTCACAAAGACAACAGCCTCAGGACTATGAAGCCAAAACTGGTATTGATGAGCCGACTCAGGCATCTCATCTGTCGAAAGACGGACTAGAAGCTTTCAAAGAAGACAAGGTACAGCACAAGGCTCTTATTGATGACTGGGAGATTCAGTTCCACCACTACTAGGGAGGAAGAGCGGCAAAAGGTCCATCAACTGACCAGTCTTAGTCTCATTCAATCAAAAGTCATGGGATATCATCAGTGTCCTGCTTGCATGCCGTATCAAGAGGAAAACAGGATTAAAAAGAAATAAGGAAAAAAGAGACACATTCACAAGAATACGAGCGAAATGAAGAAAAAAACATCAAAAATCAGAAGCGCAACGAGAAAACAAGAATGATAATGAGAAGGAAAAGATGAATAAAAATAAGAATAAGAATAAAATGGATCACACTCGGAGAATAGAAGAAAGAAGGAAAAGCCAACCCTCAATTGTGCAATGCGCACAGAGCCACCCAACTCGTCACCACCCCTCCTGCTGAACGACATCGCCCACAAGACACACAAAAGGTATCACCCGCGGAAAAACTGTCCGCGCAAATAACGCCGGCTCCGCAGTGCTAGTAAAAAGAAAGATCCGCCCGCAAGCAGTGAACGTGATGCCACCCAAGCAACAGCCCATAGCACGTCATTACGTGCTGGACAACTGGAGCAAACAGCATACCATGATTGACCAACAAAGTCATCTCAGCAGAATCAAGAGTTGAAAACCGCAGACGTGAGAAACGGCCCCGCCTCCTTCCCCGCCTCCTTCCCAGCCGGAGCAAGCGGACTAGGCGTCAAGCTCTGCACATCAGCTCCATTCAGGACAGGACCCCCAGTCGTTCGCGGCACTCGTGCCGAGCCATATATAGTAGTAGGCGATGTCTCAGGACTAGCGGGCATCTGTTGAGTCGCGGTATGCGAAGCCCATGGACTGATAAAGTGAGATGGGCCATGGCTGTACCCATGGAGCATTTCGTGGCTGCGTTGCCGTTCTTGCTGTCTATCGTGCTCGCTCTCGGCCTGAGGGGCGGCACCCATCTTGATCATCTCGTCTTCCACGTCTGCGAGGAGCGCAAAGACATCGTCGCCGGCGTAGATGCGGATGCTTTGGATGTCTCCTCGACTCAAGGTGGCGAGGCTTGTGGTTCGGCTGCTGTTGGCGCCATCCTCCAGGACGGGTTGTTCGAGAATGGTGCTGGGGATTTGAGCTACCACTCTTTGTGGTGATGGGGAGGTGCTGCAACTTCGGTTGAAGAAGCTGGACTGCAAGGGACTTCGAGGCGGTGTGAATAGCTCACGTGGTCCTGTGGGGGATTGCATGCCCCTGGGGGACTGGACTGGCTCTGATATGCTGGCTGCGGTGGCGTTGGAAGTACCAATGATGGCGGCGGCGGCGATGTGCTCCAGTAACTTCTGTCGTACCCGAGTGCGACGGTTCTCTGCTTGTTCTAGCTTGGACACCCAGTCATCAATGGAGGCATCCAGTTCGGCTAGAGCCTCCTCCTGCTTCAACATGGAGTTTTGACTAAACTTGGCTACTCGAGCAGATCGGAAATATTGACAAATGCGATGGTGTAGATTACGACGTCCAGCACGCAGGGATTCTTGCGTCTGTCGGAGGTACTCTGTGCGCTCGTCAAGTTGGCGAAGCTCCTTGGACAATGAATCCACGTCCTCAACCTTGAGGACCTCGAAGCGTTCGGCCTGTTCCAGGGCCTGCTTTTGAAGCGCCGACACATCGTCCGCGGATAGCTTCTGGTTGACGTCAGAAGGCAGCCAGCCCTTGGGAAGTTCCTCAAATGCTCTTCTCTCTAAGCTGATTGCACGCTGAATGTCTTCGTGTGAGCTCTTTTCATTCCCGTGTGGAACTGCGTTATTGTTTCGAACATCAACCGATTTTCTGGGTCGACCTCGGTCCATGTCGATGGCGGACTGTTCACAGCTCACTTCACGACGATGTGGAGGTTGATGAGGGTGAGGATAATGACGTTGATGATGCTCATCATGATACATGTGAGGGTTTCCAAGTCCGTGCCCATATCGCATCCGGCCATGAGGCGACGTGTCTGAGGCGCCAGCTCGCGGCGGTAACCGGGTCGTACTATCGGACGTGGGCTTTACGTTAAACTTTCGTGCTTGCAAGTGCGCTGCAGCAGGATCGGCGGACTGAGCAGACGAAGGCGGCAGTTGATGGCGGATTGTTTGTGACTGAGACGGTTGCTGAGGTTGGGCCTGTAAGTGTGTTCGTGTCTGTGTGTCTGTCTGATGACTGGCATACCGCTGCGTCCGCGCATGTTGTTGCTGATGTAAATACTGAGATTCCTCTCGTCTTTCATCATCCGTATTATGGGGGGCACTGATGGACCTTTCGTGCACCCTTTCACGCACAGGGGGGCAGTCAGGAATTGTCGCTATTCATCTCAGTCAGATGCTGAGCACCTAGGTGGCGGTATATTGGATGCAATGTCAAACTTACGAGAATCCAAGGGTTCTTGATCTGTAGTCATGCTTTCCGCGTCTAGCACGCTGATTTGTATTGGGCGGGGACTGGCCTGTCGGCCTGGTGGATTCTGTGAGGCGCTTCTCGCAGTCTGTTTCTCCGTCACGGCGGCGTCCATAGAAGCTTTCGGGTCGAGCGTCCTGTAGATGTTCAAACTTGCCGAGGGCTTGTGCTGAGAATGCGACGGATACTTGGCAGGTTCTGCTGGCAGCATTCTCCAGGGATAGGACTAGTCAAAGAGCAACAGAATGCGTTGTTAGCCTAAACACTTCACCGTGTCGACCTTATTGGCCATGTAAGAACATCTCTACTTACAGAGAGGACTAATGGAGCGGGAGACAACGACCTTGATAAAGGTGTATGCTCTGCATTGACGAGACAGCTGGCGATATGCGCCATGTATTCAACCCCGGTTACGAATCAACTTTCGGACGTCGGCCAGGTTAACGATGTTAGGTCCCTGAAGGTTGGTGATGTTCATGTGAATTGAATCGAGAGATGGCCGGTACTGCGTGCGTATGAACAATGGGTTGGCAAAAATGCGAAAAAAGACAGCAGAACAAGCCATTCTTCCAACAGCCACGCCGAGGAATATGAGCATCACATATATACCATCTTGGGACAAAGCCACGGTCAAAGCCCAGCGTGCCTGGGCGTCTGTCGCGAGGCTCACCACGGATTCAACGGTGACCATGGACGAAGGAGCAAGGGTCCCACAGTCTTCGAATCCAGGAACCAGAAAAGTGCCCACCATGACGCCCGAGAACCGAGCGTCGTGGCCGCCATCGCGCTCGACTGAACGCCAAAGTATGCACAGGCCGGCAGTTTGAGACGAAGACTGAGTGTAGAATGCCTTGTCCGGTCGACGCTGCCCTGACGGCGGATACATAGGCTGGTGGGGTGGCCATGTGGGAGTCGTGGGAGTCGTGGGGAGTCGTGGGAGTCGTGGGGAGTCGTGGGAGTCGTGGGGAGTCGTGGGAGATGTGGATGAAGTGGATGAGGTGGATGAGATGAGGGTGAAAGAAGTGCATCAGGTCAGAGATGGCAAGACGAATGAGGGGGGCAAAGCGGTGCAAACGCCGCGATGCGCGACCAGAGAGACGCTAGAGAGGTAAGCCGAGGCGAAACGAAACGCGCCACCGCCCCACTTAAAGTTCCCTACACAGCGCTGGCTCGAAGCTATTCACGGCATTGGGAGCCCCAAGCGCCGAAACGCGCAAAGGCGACGGAAGACACCATCAACGCTTTGTTCGACTCCTGACTTCTGGCTCTTGCTCTGGCCTCATGACGTATCTTGCCTTCGTTTCTTCTCAGTTTGGTCTCCGTCTATCATCGACTTCTGCTCCCGTCGCACCCTTTCTGCGCTCTTTTGTCTACTCGTCTGTCTTTCACGCGAAAACCGGCTTTGTCCCCAAAATAACCCCAAACTTCCCTTTCTATTGATACCTACTACATATGTACATATCAGGTAGGAAACCATGAGGAACTTCTCTACAGTCACCTCATGGCCAGTGGACGGCGTGAATCCTGCAGCTGCTCTGGCTAACCGTTCGCAAGCCGTTTCCACTCTCGTCTCACTGTACGCTCGGGCCGGAGTCCGCAATGGGTAAGAATCAAGATGCAATCGACCCGCTTGAATCGTTCACGTGGGAAACGTGCCCTGTCTCTGTGTCTCTGTGTCTCTGTGTCTCTGTGTCTCTGTGTCTCTGTGGAAGAACTTCTACCTACTGCCAGGTATGTATGTTCTGTAGAATAGGTATAGATATAGACTCTGGTTTGCAGCGAGTCGTCAACACGACGGCGCAATGAGGGATTCTAGCTAACGCCGGTGACGCTGCGAACACTGGTCGCTCACTCACGCATCTAACACTTAGAAGGCTAGCTTAGGCCTACGTACGGTGTACCATCTGACCATCTACTCGTAGTACAACCTGGTAAACAACAGAAAACACTTATTGAACTTGTTTCCTTTAACCTCAGATCTTAATCTGTCTGAGAGCTTGCCTTGACATGAGTTCATCGCCGAGGTCTGATATGCCAGCGAATTCCGAGATCGCACCGCTACCTACGAACATGCTTTGCAGCCCTGTGCAACTCTCTGCGATCGTGATCAAACAATGTCGCTCACTTCACAAGTCGAGCTAGATGAAATCGACGGCATTACTACATACCTGCGTACCTTGTTGTTGTTGTTGAGTATTTTACGCCCCTGCGTCCCAGTTTTGGGCATAATAGGGCGTGCAGGGCTAATCCCGGGTTCTTCTAAATACAAGCCAGTTTCC